>JANHGO010001357.1:0-34694 GCA_024606505.1 Aquila spilogaster
GGCAGGCTGTCCCCCTGCAGTCCATGGAGGTCCACGGTGGAGCAGATATCCACCTGCAGCCTGTGGAGGACCCCACGTCGGAGCAGGTGGATGCCCGAAGGAGGCTGTGGCTCCATTGGAAGCCTGCACTGGAGCAGGCTCCTGGCAGGACCTGTGGAGAGAGGAGCCCACGCTGGAGCAGGTTTGATGGCAGGACTTGTGACCCCGCAGGGGGGACTCACGCTGGAGCAGTCTGTGCCTGAAGGACTGCAGCCTGTAGAACGGACCCACACTGGAGCAGGGGAATAGTGAGGAGGAAGGAGCAGCAGAGACAACATGTGATGAACTGACCCCAACCCCAACTCCCTGTCCCCCTGCGCCACTGGAGGGGAGGTAGGTAGAGAAAAATCAGGAGTGGAGTTGAGCCTAGGAAGGAGGGAGGGCTGGGGGCAGGGGGAGGTGTTTTAAGGTTTGTTTTTATTTCTCATTATCCCGCTCTGATTTGATTGGAAATAAATTAAACTAATTTCCCCAAGTTGAGTCTGGTTTGCCTGTGACAGTAATTGGTGAGTGATCTCTCCCTGCCCTTATCTCGACCCACAAGTTTTTTGTTGTATTTTCTCTCCCCCGTCCAGCTGAGGAGGGGAGTGATAGAGTGGCTTGGTGGGCACCTGGCGTCCAGCCAGAGTCAATCCACCACACCAGTATAAGGGCTACATTCAGCCCACATGATGAGCATACATGGTGGTTTGTCCTGAAGCTCTAGACCCCCAGCTAGGAGCCAGAGTCCACTATGGCTAGGAGCCAGAGTCCACTATGGCGCCTCTCTTACCAGTGTGCTTCAATGTCACAAAAGGGTTTAGAAAAAGCAAGAATAATGACAAAGCTAGGGAATAGCTTCTATTTACGGAACAAGTAAATAATCTACAATTCTTCAGCGTGGAAACAGCAGGACAAAGGGTTAGTTTCACAGGCCTCTTTCATAACACAGGGTTCACAGAGAAAGGTGGGTGGTGAGAGGTCCAACTGCAAGTACAACCAGCAGGTAGTGGGGTCAAAACAAAAGTAATTCTTTACAAAAATACATGGCTAACCTGTAAACATTTTTACAACAGAATAGTGTGAATGCTGGAAATATACACAGATTGAAGGGGAAGCTAGATATGTTACCAGAATAGAAGTCCACTGTGCACAGAAATTGCCTCTGAGTCATGAAGTCTCTGGATAACAGACAACTGCAGCCTGGGAGAGAATTAATGGATAGTATAAGCTTATTCTCTTATATATTTACTAACCTGTTTACCTTTGGCCACTGCTCAGACAGGGAACACTGGCCTATACAGACCTCTGAATATGCCTATACTCATGTTTTACAGAAAAGGAAGTTATGTCCATTTGCAGGTTTTTCTTTTAATTTCTTCCAATATTCCACATTTCCATCATCAAAAACATTATCCTAAATGACAGACTAACATAAAGAATAGGAATGGTATTGATTTTTACATTAGTAATTGCTTCGTATCAAGTTGTAATTAAAGAGTACCTTGTCCTCATTCAGTATAATTTGGCACAATAACATGGGAAAATTCAGAAAAAGGATAAATATCGGGTTAGTAAATAATGTCTTCTAAACTGTATCACAGAGACATAACTATCTAGTCATGTTGCCGTTCCTCCAAGGTACACAAATCAATCTAGTCTTGAATTATCGAAAATATCTGATTTGCCCAATCTGCACACTACGAATTTTTTAAAAAACAATAAATGCAGTGAAGTAATCTAAATATTTAAAACACAACACAATACTATGTTGCTAGCAGTAATAAATCAAGAAATTGCCTTTTGATACTTCGACACAGGCTGCAGTTTAGTCTATGCAACCTGTATCACCAGACATTCTCCAGGACTCCAAAAGAGTATTTTGAAAGAAATACCTTGCAATCTAAGCTTTCTAACATGAACACATGATGTTTAAACACAAAACTTAGAAGCCTATAAAGTTTTTAATACAAACTCCCTAAACACTCCCTTCAAAGAGTGTTTTTTTAATCCTTCCTCAGGACCACCTTCCATACTTGCCCACAGCAGAGCTCCTTCTCTGCTCTCCCTCCAGTTGCTGTAATGTTGCATTCTCTATTGCCTGTATCACATTCTCAGGAAGAGAGATGAGGAATGCTCCTGTTCCCATTTGTATATGGTCTTGTATCTTCTGGCACACAAAACCAGCTGAGGAGGGCTGAGAACTACCTCCCTCATTCTTGGATGAATACTCTGAATAGTAGGCTACCATGGCAAAAACGAGAGGCAGGACCACCACTTCTTCCAGCCTGCTCGCTTTTGGGAAGAAATAAGGTAACTTGCATACAAGACTGCCACACATGCCAAAGCAGGCATCCAACCATTGCTAAGTTTTACATAGGATATCATTCTTGGAAGGTCAAGGCACCAAGTTTTTTCCTCTGGTGAGAAAGGAGATCAGGAACAGTAAAGAAATAATTTATTGGTCCTATTTTTACCCAGGCAGGGCAGACACAGTGCCTGTTCTTCTTCAGTTTGATGCAGATAACTAACTACGTACTTCCTACTGCCTATGATAAAAAAAAAAACCAAAACCCCCCAAAACAACAAAAAAACCAAACACATTACTTAACCACAAAAATACATCAAGTGTTGACATGAAATTGAGGTACAGTTTGCAAACAAAATGCGATACACATGACTTTGGCTTCCTTCACTGACATTTAGCTGCCAGCGTATGAAAAGGCCCTAAAAACTAACTGGAGAGACTGTAGGCTAAGACACATCTGTTTAAAAAACCACTTTATTTATAGCCTATTAATTTCAGGCAAATGACCCTGGATCAATATTTATAGTATTTTTAACCAACAGTTGTTTAAAAATACATTATTTAATTCAAAACCTATTAAAAATAAATCTCATGGACTTGCAAACTCTGCAGTTTTACTACTGCAGCACTTGCAAACTCTGCAGTTTTACTACTGCAGCACTAGGCGATTGGTAGCAATGTGAGGAATGCAGGTGTTGAAGAAGAGTGCAGATGGAAATACAGCCCTTCAGAGAGCTTGCCTCAAATCTATTCTGAGCTTTGAAGATAAGGGTATTTCAAACCTTCTCCGAATGGGGGAAGGGGACAACAAACAATCTTAACTCTTCTCTTTCAACAGGTGTTTGACTAATAGGGGTAGTGGTCTCCTGTGCAAACTTAATATTTGAGCCTGGGTTCAAAGTGTTCTCAGGAATACATGGGCTCCTTTTATACAGAGCGGACTAGGTCTGCTCTGGTAGTTGAGTATACAGAGCCCTGTATTAACTTCTCAGAAGGGCAAACTAGCCCATGCAGAAAATCCTGTTCCTGAGACTCCCGGATAACACTGCACAGGGTGGAAATAAAGCCCTTGTAACCCTTCCGAAGCGCTCCATAGATTCACATTGCTTTAAAACAAATCAAAACACCCCAAACACCCCCAAAACCCTTCTGCCATTCAACTACACTGAAGAGACTTAACTCTGCCAACATGCATGGGAAATAGTACTTTCTCATTTTTTCTTGTCTCCTTAAAAGGAGATTTTTCCTCTTAAAGAACGTTATCTACATGTCTGTAAGAAGTCACAGAAACCAGAGTCTGAAGAAAGCAAAATGTTATTTTGGACGTTAATGTATTATTCTACTTTCTAATTTAAACAGTTATAAGAAGCACTAAGTTCAGATTTAGTATAAACACATCCAATGCCATTTCATGTAAACATCTTCCTTACAGCCAGTAAGGATCAGCATGCTGTTTTCAAATATATCAAGCTTGTGCACCCTGACCACAAACATCCATTCTTAGCCTAAACTACCGAAGTCCTTCTTTCCACCATAAGCAAAGACTACATTACCACACACTCTTCAAACAGTAAACTCGCCCATCTCAGATACTTCTAATTAAAGGACAAAACTAAGTTGCTGTCTAAATTTAACAGGGAAGGCCAAAGTTGGTGATTGTAATTCTGGTCTCAAGGGCATTCCAGTCACGTCCACCGCCTTCAGCCAGAGCCCACAACTCTCGCATCCTCCAGCTAAGTCAGTAACACAACTTCAGAAAGCTCTACCTCCTCTGCCTGCAAGGCACCACTCTGCAGAACTGTTCTCATTAGCTCTTCGAAAGACATGCAATAGAAAACCAAGTCACTAGACCACGTATTTGTAATTTTCCTCACATATCTGTAAATTCCTAAAAGAATCCCTGCAGAAAGAAGTCGAAAGAAGTGTGCCTTGTTCGAGCCACCACATACACATACGTAATTCAGAAAACATTGAGTGTCGAGTATTGTGTTTTCCCTCCCTCCCCTTTATGCTCAGTTACAGCAAAAAATTGGTGGAACTTGAGAAAGAAAAAAAGAGAAAAAAACAAAAATGTTCTGTCACAAAAAATGCAATTAGTGTCAATCACTGCATCTTATTTCAGATGGTTTGTAACCTACTTGAAAGGCAGTTTTCAAATTTCTCAGGAAGAGTTGTTTGTGGGTGTATGTTAAAATGTGCACTTATTCCCCCAATATAACCCATCAGCATGATTTGTGATATACAACTTTTAATTTAAGAGCTACGGCCTCACTGCCACTGTATCACTTACCACATACCAGTCAAAGAAAGCATTATGTAAAAAAATGAATTTATATCACAGAAATTTCCAATATATGAAATAAAAAGTGTATCTGCAAAATATTTAAGTCTAAAAGGAAAACAAATACACTGGAAAAAGTTTCAGACTGACTGCTTGGGTCAGGCACAGTAGTTGAAACATGGTTGTTAACAGACAAATCAAAGAACAGAAATACAGTATCACTAGAAGGTTTAGAGTTGGATTATCAGTTTTGAACTACATACCATGGCATAAAGTCCTTAATACAATGCCTTTTAAACTGCTTGTTTCCACATTTGAGTTCTTGACTGATCTGCTTGTAGCCCAGACTCAATTTGTTATCAGTCACATTGTTTATTCATTTTATTTCATCTACATTCGAAGAAATGCTCCTCCTCTAAAGAATGCAATTGCTCAAGGGAGAGGTGTGTTTCACACACCCTCATCCTGGCAAAGTGCCTCAAGTTCCCTGAGGCCACCGATCTTTCGGTCCTACTCACTGGTCAAACTGATGCAACTCCCAGTGTTACCCAAAGCACAGTATCTTAAGTCTGTTACCTCCTATGCTAGCTTAGCATCTATAAATATATCCAGGCATTAGTTGTAAAACCCACAATAAAATCATTAAGCCCCAAAATTTACAGGAAATATTTTATAAAACCAAATAGTCTTTTGGGAAGCTGAAAACACTTCTACCCCCCCCCACCCCCAAACAACTTGAGACACAGTTTAAAAGTGACTGCCAGTCTCATGCACAGAAAGAAAAATACAGTTGTTCTGCAGATGTATCAATGATGACGACTACAGCATCACCAGGAGAATTAAGTATCAAGATGACCAAGTGTTTCTGTCTTCACATAAAAGTATCAGCTCATCCCTCTAATGCATTTGTATTAAAAAAATATGCAAGACTATAAAATTTTTCCTTAGAATCACAAATATATTTACTTAAAAAAAATTGTATTTTTAAGTGTTACATTTATGTTTCAAAATATTTTCTCAAATTCTATATGTTCTAAAATGGAAGGAGCCGTTCACAACAATCCAGGTTTTACCCAAACTGCACACAACCATCACACATTTCTAAATGGAAAAGGTAAGAAGCAAGGTAAATTTCTTAAACTCAGCTGCATGATAATTAAACATTGTGAGCAGTCGTGAGAAAAATATAGGAAAGATGGGTTGATTTGTAGTTATTAAATCTTGACAGGAGGACAAAGGTTTTTCTTTGAAGTTTGAGGAACACAGATGTCACTTCAGTGTTGACTTCAGTAACTCCTGCTTTGCTATAAGCAGTCATATTTGTCTTACAAATCAGTCTTAGCGTATCTAAGCATTTTACTGATAAAAGGTAGGATAACCTGAAATTGTTCAAATTAAATTTGAATGGTCCACTAAACCCTTAATGATGTCTAATCCCTTCCTTTTTGAGATTGTGGACCTATGTTCCAAAAGGCTGTTGGAAAGACTATCTTCAAATAAGCCTGAGAAGCTTCTTAAGTCTCAAAGAGATTCAGAACAAGAGAGTAACCAGACCCAACTTAAAAACAGGAAGAAACTGTAGTGAATAATTCCACTTAAAGTAAGTATAAAACACACAAAAACTGAAGTCTTGAAAATGAAACAGTACGGTTTATACACGTGACGTTTGTGTCATGATTTAGATACCTATTTCACAAAACATTCTCTTGCAATAACAACTTTACAATTATTAATTAGCATTAACAGAATCTGAATATCTGGTAAAAGTATTAAAAAAGCTTTCCGACTGAAAACCTTCTGAATACTTTTGCTGACGGCAATGTCAAAATAGCCACCAAACCCTCCCAGTTCTAGTCACAAACTATCTTAGCATTAATTATTAACCACCTTGTTTAGAAAACTTCACATTTCAAAAAGAGAACTACTAATTTGTAGATAGACTTGAATACACGTATGTGCTTGCACATGTAGCATAAGCAATAATCTAAATTATACACAGCTTTAAAGGCAAAATTAAATGTCTTTTCTCCACCGCTTAACAGCTCATAAGACTGAAAAGCACACAACTAAATTAATCCAACACATGTATTTTACTACTTAATAATATTACTTGATAGCATCCAAGAAACTCTTATTTTAATGTTCTTGGAGAGGCAATTAAAGGCAGCATTGCTCAAAACAGGAAAACACAAATATCCCCTGTGCATATTTGGGTGCTGAAGTAATAAAACAACCACATCAGAATTTATTACAAGTAACTATGAACTCAACTATTCTTGAAAAGACAAAAAAGAAAAAAAAAAGTCAATCTAAATATTGACAGTTGCTATTATAGGCATAGGCTTTGCAATGAAGTTTCCTACACAGGGAATCCTCACTAGGATACTGACATAGATTTCTTTACTGAAGCTTCATCTTACTTAGCAGACAGTAAGAAAATTGTATTATACTACAGATAATGCACACATACCTTAGCTTTTCATGCTAATTATATTACTTAATTCACTTTTTTTTTTTAAGGATTGTGCTTTTAATAGCTGTATATAATGCCATATATAATAATGCATATATTTATAATTGTAAAGTATTTTTGCAGTAGGAAAAGGGGCTAAGCCCTTCTTAACCAGATTTGAAGTGTGCAGCAATTTATCCTATCACTTTTAAAAAACGTGTTTGTACAAATCACTTCAGCTACTGCTGAGCTTTCACAAAACAAGTATATGAATTGAGATTTCAAACATTCCTGAAATCATCTTACAGGTTAGAAAATGGGATTGTCAGTAGCCAGTTTCTCTAAGGCAAGATTTCTCTTGATGTGAATTTTAGTGTAACTACATTCAACAAATGGTTCAAATGCACCTTACACTTGGTTCAGTGCACATGGAGAGAGGTTGAACATCACTAAGTTCTTTCTGCTGCTGTTTTCCTACAAAAAAGGCAATGTCCTGCTTGCTCAGATCATGTGTAGTCCCAGCGCTATCAGCTGATGACTACTGAAGATGACTGCTATAATGGCTCAATCTTATGTTATTTTTATGAAAATTTGATGACTTATCATGAAACAAGGATGAATGCTAGCAGCAACAGCACAGTACTTTGCATTTTTCTAATTAACTGTATTTTAACATTAAGAGTGACATAAGCTTAAAGTAAGCAGAAAGTTGTAATTTTTTCATAGTGCCCTAGGGACCAAGGCCTCAACAGACATGACTTTTACTGCAAAAGGAAAGCTATTGGTTCTTCAGATACTGTGTCTTGTTGCTACTGATTTTCTTTTTTTAATATTTGGCCATCTTATATTCTACAGAATCTTTTACCAAATCTCTAAAAGGGATGGGTACAGGCTCAGCTGCCTGTACTGCCTGCACTATACGTGCAAATACCATTCTGAACTGTGTTTAATAAACATGGTATATTTTAGATTTTCCCCACTCTAGGAAGATAATAGTTAAATCATCAGTCTTAGAACAGATGCTGTAATACGGTATTCAAAGGACTCAGCATAATTGTGTATGGGTTTGCTTCCATGAAGCCTGCCCCACACTCTGTGTTTCTAAAATTTATACCCATGTAGAAAGCTAAGTAATTCCGACTAGTAACGGGAATCTCAAGGGAAGCACATAAACCAGTAACCTCCCAGATGACATACCCTTGGGCTACGAGATCCTTAAATGATTATCAGCAGCTTCACTGAAAGCAACAGTTGATAAAAAGGGAAAGCTAATGTATATTCCACTACTTTACAAGGGGAATAAATTCTCTGTAAGGTCACGTTACAGTCTTCATTTTAAATCACTCTTGGGAAAAAAAAAAAAAAAATGGCATTCACCATCTGCTTAATATTCTTTAAAATTATTTTTAAAAATATTTAATAGTGCAGGACTTCCTTAACCTCCAAAGAGTATGAGGCAGCCCTGAGAAAAATGATCATTTTTCCCCATTTAAAAATAGGTTTGTGTAATCTTTTCTGCTTGTTTGCAACTCCCTTAATTATCATTCTCTTACTACAGCTCCCCAGGAACTTTCAACAGGCAAACCTTGCAATGCTAATCAAAAGGGTTAAAACAAGCCTACATTAGAAAACTAAACCAAGAATTGTCTGTTGGTCCACTAGCTGACTCAGGACTAGTTCTGAGCACCACACACAACAGGAGAAAGCAGTGTTGTGGGAACAAACATGCAAGTAGGGAAGCTTAAAGGTTTCACGGAGCTACTGCACAAGTTAAAACCTCTCATAGTCACTAGTTCAGTTCTTCCATAAACAGACAGAACTTTGAAGTGCACTCATGTAAATTAGTTTGAATTTTAATGAACAAAAACTGTTTAGAAATCAATGGGAGTGGCAGGGGAAATCAATGAGGTTTTAAGGTCAGGCGAGGCCACTGAACCCAGATAGCCCAACACATGACATGCATCTTCAATCTCCCACTCACCAATCTCAGTTCTTCCCTGGTGGATTCAGCAGATGAACTGGATAAGCTGTCCCTTTTCAAGCTGCTGAACACTGACAGCATGAACTACATTTGTTTAAGATGTCTTAAGTTCTCTGGGCCTTTTTAAATAGCTATGCATTATTCTGCACACTTAGAAAGTGAAGTGCCAAGTATTAAAACATCATTACATTTTGAGATAAAGACAACTGAACTTGTCCCTCTGCAAGTTCAGAAGGTAGAACAACAGAGGCGCCCTCATTTTTTTTTCAGGCAAAATGGAAGCAGACAAAAAGTAGAAGATGAAAAGCATGTGCAGCTTCAAATTCCTCCAGTAAATAGTTTTTCCACTTCAGTCAGAAAACTACCATATAATTTCATGATTTTTTTCAAATTGCACTTTATTCCTCATAATCAGATTTTTCTCTTTTTTCCTCTTTTAATGCCCGTCTGTCTAGCTACCATTTCTTCTTACACCCACCTAAATAAATTTTGTTCTTCCTTTAGAACTTAAGCAATTTCAATTGTTTTAAGTTTTATTACATTTGCCTTAGGTATTGCTTACCTAAAATACACATATTCAGCTCATAATTCCCTATAAATAACTCTGCAACTTTGCTTTGAGCTTTATCCAAGTTATAACAGTATCTAGCTCCAAAAACAAGCTCATTGGAGTCCTATACTTTAGAGGAGGGAAGTTACAACTGCCCAGCGTCTCTGTTTTTCATACAATAAGTTGAAAGAGTCTTTCTTTGCTACCACATGGCCTCACAGGTTTTCACTTCACTCCTCACAGTCCTCTCTGACACCACTATTTTCACTACTTCTTCCTTGGATTGAATTTCCATGTTCCAGTGGTATCAAAGTAATGATGTTATCTTCTATCCTTATTTCTTGGTTCTTGGCTTTGTTGGTATTCTTTTTTTTTTTTATCTGCCTATGAACAAATATTCAGAGAAATTCTTCACTTTTGATTCTAGTGTAAGTTTTGTTTTCGTGGTCTTTATAATTTGCAGCACACATTTTTCACCTCTTTTTCTGATAAAGATAGAAATATCAAGAAACCATAATACAATGTTACCACTCACTGTGCTTCAGCCTTGCCCTTCTCAGATTCAAGTGAACTGAAGTCAGGACTTCTGAATTTGAATTGCCTCCTAAATTCAAATATTGCATGATGCAGCAACGAGTTGCAGCTCAGCAGCAAACTTTTACTGTACTTCCTTATGTCCCTACTCACCTCCTCTATACTTTCCATCTCCCTCTAGTCTTCTAATAGGAATTTCAGAGACAAAAAACCCAAAACAAACAAAAAACTCTGATGCCTTTAAAGATGGAGCTTGATCAGAGCTATGAAATAGATTGTGCAGTTTAGAAGGAACAATCTGGGGCATCAAATTCCTTGCTTCTATATAAATAAACTACTTTTTAACAACTAAAATTTACAGCTGTAGAGCATTCAATATTGAGATACAAAATGTCCAACCACAGAAACAGTGAGGAGCTGTCTGACTAGAAATACTTTTTCTACTGTTATATGCCACAATGAGAATGAGGATCCATTCTGAAAGGCATCATGGGCAATCCCTGCCCTAAACAAGCTATAATTTAAGGTAAAGGTTCTAAGAATACGCGTGGAGACTGTACATTTAAAACCCAAGAATCCACAATACAAAGAAAAATCATTTATTTTTTCCCTTTTGCCCTACTGGTATTCTTCCTATTCTAGTCAACTTACCCAAAATTAATTAAAACTTCTAAGGGGTACAGATTTGTGGGGCTGAGTTGTCCTTCCATTAGAGACCCACTGCAAAATAAAGTGAACATGCACAGAGTTCTGTTCTCGATACAAGTTGTACATAGTTGACATCAGGAATCCCCCAGAGAGTACTCAACCCTGTGCCCCCTCCTCCCCCCCTAAAAAATCATCACAGAAACAAACCCCAAACAACTACAACCAAAGATATTTATTCTGACCCCTGGCTTAGCCACAGAGATCTTTTGAGTCTTTCCACATAGCCATGCTACATACACAGTTTCTAACAAAGAGTTGAGAATTTGACCTAGGAAGGACCAAACATCCAGAGGATACACCAGATTTCATGCTGTGAAAGCTATTCTTTCTCCCCTTCTCCTGCCAGATGGGTGTATGTTTATTTGTACACACACAACGCATGCATGCACCTCCACTTAACCCTCCAGCCCCCAAGTTTGCTTCTGTTATCTTCAGCAATAAGAGGGAAAACTGTCACTTTATAGTGGAAAGTTGTACTAGTTCTTACAAAATGGTATAGATTTTTATTTCAGGACCACCATTTTAACATGGCCATGGGAGCATACACCACCCTCCTATTTAGATAAGGAATGGTTATAAATATCTCTAATGGGAGGTTACACAAGGAATTACAAAATACTCTGGGTCATATGAACATGAATCATGTTGGAATAAAATCCCAAACTATTTTAAAAATATATTTCCTTTTAAAAGTACAGATTATCTACCAGCCTCAGATATTAAAAGATAAATTTTAAAAAGAAAGATTATCCTACAAAAAAAAAAAAGGTGTGAGTTGATCATTAATAGAGTGCTATACTTCAGTTAAAAAATACCAGCCTTGCAGATGCGTAACCTAGCAGTGTTTTGCTCAAAGAAAAAAGAACTAATTAATGAAAATTTCTAACTATGAAACCTTATCAGTGTTACTGTTCTAAACGGCATCTAATGGGACCAAAGTAGGCCTTTTTTTACATGAACTTTTGTTGCCACCATCCCAAAATCTAACCCTGCACTCAGGGAATTCAGTCACTGTTTTGAACTTGCTTTTAAGTCAACTAACTTGCTTTTTCAAGAATTAACTAAAAAACCCAGTACACATGCATTTTTCTTACTGATGGGTATAAATGGGTTAAAAAGAAAAAAGTATCATAAAACATCATTATCTCATTCATATGTCCATAACTATGCAAATATAAATTTATCAGTTGATTTCACATGGGACTGTATGGCATTACGACTGAGCAATACTTCAATGCTCACAGTTTTAAAACTGTGTATTTAAAATTCTGTTGTGACTGACAATGTTCCACCAGAAAAGCTGGCAGAAGGCATCACAATTGCCTGTTTTTGCAGGTTATCAAATTTCTTTTCATACATACTGTGGGATCCATAGGAAAAAAAAAAAAAACCAACAGTATAAATATATAGCAACAACATGACATCCTCAATAGCAACTAGTGCTTTGAAAGAAAATTCATCCTATGGAAACATAACTTTTAAATGAAAATTTTAGATGTAAAAATAAATATATCTCTCTCTCTCTTCCAAATCCTTCTCTTGCATATAAATGCTTCAGCCAAAAGTTTTGCCCTAGTATAGATGAATGGTTTACGTTAGTTGAACCTTGGAGCCTTTCAGGACTAAAAAAAAAAAAAAAAAACCCCAATGTGAGACCACTCTGACGTAACATTTTGCCATAATCCAAGATTAGGACTCACAACTGGAACATAAAATCTTGAATCCCCCAGAAATTTGCTAAAGCCTTCACATTCTTACTTTACTGTAGTGTTCATTATCCTTGTCCTACAGTAGTTACTTTTGTGATCTCTGGACTGTAGACCTAACCCACAGAAAGAAAAATAATTGTCAACACGGTAGAGAAAAACTAAATCACACACATCCCTCCCAGTGTAGTCATATTTATAGAGTTTCCAAAAGAAAAAAGAAATTGTTGTTAAAGTAATGTGAGCACTGGACAAGAGCAGCTAACCTTACAAGAAATATCACAGCTATGTTAGCTATGTTTCCCAGTATCCCATGTTCCTGGAGATGCCAAAAAAAAATGCAGATTCATTCAAATGTTGCCAAGAAACAACTGCATCTCAAACAGCAGTTTTGAAAGAAAGGAAGCTCAAGTTTACAATGTCACACAACACTACACAAGCACATTTCCTCCACATACCAGGTGTATCTAGCAAAAATACTGATACATTGGAATAGCAGGTGGTCTGCATTAGAGAAAGTTTAACAGACATGTTCCAGTGCCAAAAAAAAAAAAAAATCATCTTCTTACTGCTGATAATAACTGGTTTATATTTGATATTCTGAGGAAATTATAAACCGCATTCCATTTTTAAAATCTGTGTTATTCAGAAAATTTCTACATATGCACCACAATACAGAGAAAATTACATATTGATTAAAAATACTGAATAACACAATAATAATAATATAATAAGTGAAGTACATGTCAAACCGCTCATAGTTCTTGGCTGGTCTTTTGTTTCTGCAAAAAGCTCTAAACAAAAAAGAAAAAGCAAGCTTAATGGTATTTGCAATATGAAGACATTGAAGTATTAAGCAACGTATAAAATGCCTTTTTAGCAGAGCATGGACTATTTTATCTTCTCAGAATGGACCCTGACAATGGGCTGCTTCACAGTATAGCAGCATACCTGCTTTTTCCAGACTAAATGCTTTGGCTTACACTAACCACAGGCTTAGGCTGGATGACACCAAATTATTTCAATCAGTTGCAGTCTTATGGTAGCCATCCCAGTTTATCTAGTATTTTGCCTTTCTCAAGCAGATGTCTTTATCATCTTCTGCATCTGCTCTTCTGTATCTGCCATTTCTTTCATTTTTCCATTCTTCCACAGGACAGGAACTGACAAACCTTCCCTTTCCTCTTATTTCCACATCCACTCTGATGAGTTCTTACATTCCTTTCCATCTCCATTTTTTACTTATTCCCTATCTGTCTATATCCCTCTATACACAAAGGCATAGGAACCATACTCAACCACCACAGTACACTTGCTAATACACTTTTCTCTAGAAATTTTTCCTGCTGTGAATGCAGCTTGGGTCTTCATAAGCACTTTGGGATTCAGAACCAAATCTCTAGTAAGCAACCTCACAAAATTCTTCAAGCAACCACCCTATTGCACACCAAAACTTCCTAATATATTATTTGGGAAAAATAATTTATTTTTTTTAAACCTTCACCTAGTGTAACAGAGAGGGAAATATGTCCTTCAAATCCTGTGCTATTGGCTGTTGGAAATGAGTAATGAGCAGTAGGAACAAGGATGGATAAGAATATAGTGTTACGAAGAAACAAAACAAATTAAATTATTTAGCAGCTTAACATTGGACCTGTGACCACGCTAATGAGGAACACCACAAACACACACCTCATGAAGCAGAGTGAGAGAATCCTCTGTTTGCATGAGGAGAGCACAGAGTTGGAGCTTAACACACTCTTTAGCTGAAATGTTTATCTACAGAACTTCAGATTTATGCAGAGATTAAAACCATTACTTAAGAACACTCAACCACTGCTTCTCCACGGGAGGCCTGTTATTAAGATGTATGTGGTGGGTCTCTGCTGTGGAAACAGCTGATTACAATAGTCAGGTCAAAGAAGTCAACACCAACACACTACCAAGAGGAATTGAGCACCACTATCTATCTAAGGCTAACCAACACATGCAGAGGTTAAATACCAGCTTCTATCCTTCCAGCTTTGTTCAATAAAAAAGACCCCTTGGGATCTTTAAGGGGAAAATGTTTTCAAAAAAAAATTTTCTGTGTCTCTGTTCCCAAGGGATACGCTAGCAGGGACTCCTCGGTCAGAGCCGTGTTCTGAGAAGAAGTCCAAAGTAGTATAAGCAGGACCACTCATTTACTGGGTCAAGGAAAAGATGCCCAGTGACTTCAGAAGGCACCAAGGTGGGTTCCCCATGTCCACAATCATTGTACACACCTGATGGCTTGATCACAGTCTTTTGTTTACTTTTTTATTTTGTCTGTTTTATAAACTACTTGTCTGAGGTCATTTATAGCTTTGAAAAAAAACGTGGTCTTTCAGACATACAGCTAAGGAAGGGAAGAAAAAACACACACAGCCCAGTGAAGTGAAATACGGTTTTGCAGGCCAACTAAGAACACAATCTTGTGTTACCACATCTTCCAAAGACAGAATTAACTCCAATTTCACATGCACATGCGAACTACTAGGTGAACTACAGCCTAAAATCAAGAGACATATGTTTCAATAGTCAGAAGTTTCTCAATAGTCAAGTATACACAATTCAGAGCATTTTATCATTAGCAGGAGATACAGTACAGGCACTGTTACAGTGGGTGACACTGAAATTATCATGCCTGTTACTTCCAGAAGGAAGTCAAATCATTAAATTTAAAGAAGAAAACCAAAACACTACAAATTTGTCCTTGTAACAAGCCCGAAATTACACTGAAACACCAGGTTTAGCTCTAAAATGACAAAAAAAACAAAGCATCAAACCAACATGTTCATCCCATGTTTTATTCTACAAAGGTGACAGGGATGCTGTTTGTTCACTCTGAGTTACCGAGAAGGCGAGGTTAAGCCCGGTGTCCCTGATGCTGCTTCTGGCCTTTGTCATTTAAACCCATCAGGGAAGGGCTGCTTAGGAGCTAGAGCAGGGTACAATAGTACTAGCTCAAAAAAGATAAAAACCCATTATTGTATCTGTCGTGCTTTGTCGATTTTACGTCACAGACATTAATTACGAGATCTATACTTTTCAGGGCACCCCATTAAGCCAGAAACTTAACATAGTCCATCGTGATTATTATCTGATGATGGAGCAGGTGTTCTGAAGTCACTAGGATGATTTTGATGCTATAAAGAGATCCTCACGCAGAATGTGCATGGAATGCAACCACAGCCACGAAACAGAGTGAAAGGACTGATGTTTGCAGCCATCAGTGAGACAATTGGCTTTATGCATACCTGGCACAGACCTGCAACTCTGTTTTGCTTGCCATGGCTCATAAGACTACTTGTGTCAGACCAGGCACAGTCATAGAGCTACAGGATTTGGCTAGGTAAATGGTGAAACCACTGCTTTGTGGCCAGAGCAATCTTAAACAAGCAGAGCAGCAGATGAAGAAAAAACCCTACCCTTTTATTTCCTGGGAAAGAGTTATCTCTACATTTTCCACATCAAATCTTGGATCTAAATCCCAAGTAATGGAGTATATAGTGCAACAACAGCAATTTACTGAAAGCCGAGATTAATGCAGGCATATAAAAATTTAAAACCAGTGCAAAATATTCATAAGAAACCTTTCGCTATTTTGCTGGATTTTGCAGGGTGGTTTTGTTTTCCTTTTTTCCCTTTTTTTTTTTTAAAAAAAAAAAAAAAGAAAAAAGCAGTAAGGCTTCTCATATTAGCTTTTGGGAAAGGCATTTATGGGATTCAGTGTTTGCAGTCCAGTGTGAAGTTCTGAATAGAGCAATGGTAAACTGATAAATGTGTGACTAATTCATGGATTATTTAAATAGCATGCACAATATTACACAGACACTGCTCAGATTTCTAGTGCTAGAGATTTGTCCATGTTCTTTCAGTAAATTCCTGCTTTTACAGGGATAGAGATTAATAATTTGGAACCAATCTGGAATGTAATGGTTTGCAATGTTTAATTTCAAAAGCATTACTAGTTTTTTGTGTGTTTACATATTTATAGGGCTAAAGATCCAACCATATGCATAAATTTAAATTTATGTGTCCCCAAATTTGCAGTACATTACACATCACCTGTTGCTTCACCAGATTTGTTATTTCTGAAAACTTTGCTTGGTTCTAGACATGTTCAAAGGTTTTCCTTCAAAACCATCAGCTAAACCCCAAGTTTTGCTGTTAACAGCTTTTTCTATAAAAATATTTTATATACATACATGTATATGCTTTTATGTTTTTTTATGTACACACATATACATATATACACATATACCCCCCCTTCTCAAGGACAAAAAATCCTGGCCTTGTTTTATTACCTTTTTGTCCCAAACCAAAATATCGCTTCCTAAGAACAAACAAAAAAAATGGATTTTTTTTTTTTTCAGAATAGTTATGTATGTTGCCTTATTTTCTGTTGGGTGTCAGCTTCAAAACTAATCTGTATCTCTCAAGCTCCACCACAGGCAGGCAACTGCAGCAGTGTCTCTTGATGTACCTACAATCAAGACAAGATGCTGTGCATAAAAACAGTGGGATCTGCTGATGTTACCAGTTTCATGGACTTTCTGTATCTGCAGACTACTATCCTTGATTTTTCATTCATCCAAGCTATTCTACATTGCAAGACCACTCCATCATCACAGTTTCTTAATTTCCCATTATTTTCAGCATTTATGAAGAACAGTTTTCAGAACACGTCCAATAGCTTCCTCCACAATGAGTCGATCTTTAAAAATATAAACTTCACTGACAGTAAAAATGTAGGAACACAAAAATAGATTTTTAACACAAGCTTATGGGCCACAGATTATACACATTATAAGTTAAGTATGTTATTAATTAAAGCAACAGTTTAAAGTGAATATGTGGGACAGAAATTTCTATCTCCACAAGTTTCAAATTTTCCTTTTAAGCCAGCAAAGCTGTTAGGGCTGGAAATGGAACTTCATCAACCACCGGTTACATGATCCTGGGGACTGTTCAACAAGCTTTACCCAAAGAAATAATATGTAAAGTAAACTATCACCATTATTAAAGGGTAAACAGCAAAGATTGATGAAGCAATTTGCCAGATACCTTAGAAACATACCCCTGACGGGAAAATTTGTGCTGCCAACTGATCTTGTATCCCATGTGTATCCCAGAATGTTTTACAAGTTGCACATAATTTATTGCTCTCTTGCATACAGCCTATCTGAAGGTTTCTAAGCAAGATCAGCCCTAAATGTAAAAGCCAGCATTATTAAGGCAGTCTCCTCATATTGCTCGAGCAACCACTTTTATAGCCTGACAGGACCACATGTGTGAGCTTAACTTTTAGTAATAAAACTAGCATTTAAAAAATTAAAAAAAATACAAGAAAAGAAAGATAGGAAACATGGAGGGGGACAGGACGGACACAAGAGGAAAGATGAGAGTCCTACGATTAATTTTGTAGATGCAAAAACATCGTCCAATTTGTAATCAGCTCTAATTATTCAATGGTTTCTCACCAGCAAAGGGTAGAGTTTCAGGACTCCAGTCATACTGCAAAGCCTACTGACTTAGAAAAGGTAATAATAGTGTCAACAAGAAGCACTAAATTTAACAGTTCAGTGTATTCACCTTCCTGCAGAGAAAAAGAAACTCATCTCATACATAACATCAGACCTTTTAAGATCTGCAGGCATTCTGAACTGTTTCTTCACTTACTGCCTAAACTTGTAGGGTAGACATGATGTTATAGAGCACAGCACACATGAGAGATCTTCTAGATACACAGATATAGAACATGATCACAATTTACCAGGTTAGCAATTAAATGTTAAGACTGATCCTGTAAGTCAGACATTTCATTGGGATCAACTCCATAGGCTGTGAACGATCCCACTACTTGTGTAAAGCTGTATGCAAAAGATCAGAGTTTGGTTCTGCCTAAATATGCATGCCCAACAGGGTCTCATTCCTGTTTTATTATAGAGGAGAACAAAGGTTGAATGGAACAGTGCTTCACTGCTTCACATGCAGGGGACAACATTCACCCTTCTCTCATGTCAATGCAATATTTTAGCACTGACAGCACGTCTTTGATGATAAACTAAAAGGCTTTTCAATTTTACATCTCTCCCTTTTTATCTCTCTGGTTTAACATCTCCTCAATTTAAAGCAAGAGAACTCTCCTTTTATGGTATGATACAATGGGTTTATGTAAAGGATGGCTTCAATGAGAACTTGGCTATAATGGCCTTCAAGTTGCTTACACAAGAAAATCTGATTTTCCATATACTTGTCATGCAATTAGAGTTTTGTGGTCACTGAAGAGCTACATGTTTATCCACACTCCATCACACTAACAGTACAATTTTCTACTTACAAAACAGACCAAACAAGACAACAACATTGGTACAGACTTGTATGTGGACAAAAGGAGAAAAAAAACAGGTAGAAGTATCTTAAAAGTCAGTGATATTTACATCAAGGCAAACTGGACAATTTGAAAGCAACAACTGGAAACTGGAGTTACACATCACCTTTACCAGAAGTTGCAACCCTCTTATTTATATATACACTGAGCATTCAAAATTTCTGGCAACTAATTTCAGCTTTAAATTGGGATAACACTATGACAGTCAACCCCAAGCCTGAGCTCAACTGAACTGGGTGTGTTTCTAACTACATATTGACTACAAAATCAACATCTCAAAAGCCCCCATCAGAACTGTCACAGTTTACTTTCTTGCCACTTAGGTAAGGCCAAAAATGCTTTTTTGCAGAATGAAAACAGATCACTAGCAAAGCCATCAAGTCACAGCTTCCAGGACATCCTTTTTATAGGTCTGTCCTCCAGATGGTATGCATATTGAAGTTGATAAGGTATAATGCTGTTTATCCACATTTACATTTGTGAATTTACAAGACTCACACATTATACAATATGTTCATACAACAGAAAAACAGGACTACATTTGCTGCTTTATCTCCACTAGATGTCTAAACAAGAGGAGGGCTTCATTATTTTACATTCAAAATTATAATACCACTTTAAAAGGTGTCATATGCATCCTAATATTAAGTACGGGATTTTTATTTCATACTCTTATAGTAGCATCCAAACTGTTAGAAATACACTTACTGTACTTCATAGATTTATCTTGCACGCGTGTTTCTAGAAACCAAAGCTGTATTATCAAATTCTCTTGCAAATTTGATAAATTCTGGAGACAAATACTGAGTCTCTGAAGATAGTAAAAAAAACTTTAAGCATTACGTAGTGTTTATATTTATTACCTGTGCACAGGAAAATTTTCTAAGTTTTGTACTTTAGATTTGTTCTTAATAAAGCATAAAGGATCAGCTGTAAAACAGATTTCCAGAAATCTCCCAGTCAATGGGCCTCAGGTTACAGTTCACTGTAGGCTTTATTCAAACAAGAGAAAAAAAGGGGGGCTGGGGGGAAGAGAAATAATGGTGAAATGAGGAATTCAAGAAGCTGAATTGACTGACCATGTCCGACTAGAATACAGCTATTTTCTAAAGTTTATATTTACCAAGTGGAATAACATGATCAAAAATGCAGCCCATCAACAGCAATACTTACTATCTATCTATTGATACTGAAATGGGAATTATCAAAGTCTAAAATTTTAAATACAATAAACCCTACTGTATATTTTCACAAGCTCCTTGAAAACCAAGATCTTAAAGCCATGTTCCACAGATCTGCACTTTTTGTTTCTTCAGTACAGACTGTTGTTTCAACAGATTAGCATTCACTTAGAAAGCAACAGAAATGAAATGTGTAGATTTTACACAAAATAATGCCAGACAACTGTGTGTTTTGTTTTTTGGTTTTTTTTTTTTTGTTTTTTGTTTTTTTTTTAAAAGAGACAATTATCAATTTTTAGAAGAACAATACAAAAATCAGAATTTCACAGTATGAAAATAGAAGAGGGACGTTACCAAAAAAAAAAAAAAATCCCCTGGGTGCTGCAGTACATAAATATTGGGTGCATGGTTTCCAAGAGAATCTGTAAACCTGTATTAGGCTCCTGGAAAGAAAAATGGGATTTAAACAACAACAAAAAACTATACACCCATCAGTTCAAATCAGTATGTGTACCATGGAAAGACTTAAAGCAGACTCAAGAAAATAAAACACTATGGCAGAGGAAGATGTGCTTTTTGGGAGGTGAAGGGGGGCGATTTGGAAGAAGTCCCTCTTCTGTCAAAGGCCTCAGTGCCCCGCTCAAAGCTGATCTACTCAGATCCGTAAGTTAGAGTCTCCTTCTGAAGGTCCTAAGGCACTCATTTCTTTTAAAAACAAACAGAAAGGAAAAGAAACAGGCAATTCTGCTACTCCAATTCTTAAGCAACAGCCTCGTGACTTAACAAACACCAGGACTATTTAAGCCTTGGTTCAATTCCACTCAGAGATGTGTTCAAATTCATCAAATGACACACTCCTGCAGGGATTCTTAAATGCCATGCTACAGCTTTTCTCCAGGAATGTCAGACACGAGGTTTGAAACCCCTCAGAAAAAGGAAAAATCCTGCGCCTTTCCCATCATGAGCTAAGCTTGAGGAAACAACAGCAGATTTCTTTACTGCAAGCAAGAGGCACTGCCACTCTGTTCTGTGGGGAGCATAGTTATGGAAATGTGCATAAAGTACAGGCTGATTCCCAATTAAAGCCCAGCTGGGAAGTTTAGCAGAAGAATGTCATCTGCACTTGGAGACAGCTCACATGATGACAAAGCACCACCTCAGCTTGCCAGGAAGGGAGTATTTCTGGAGGTACACAAGAGCCAAGCTTTTTAGGTAGTCAGCAACTACTAATAGGAAGAGCATCAAGAGATGTTAGCTCTTTCCAAGGTTAGATTGTATCTCAGCAGGCAAACGCAGGACACTCATTTTATGATGGTGAAGGTGATACTTGAAAATGACCATAAGTACCTAGTCCTCAATCACAGGAGAAAAACCCTGGGAAACCTACAGATTGAAGTAGACTTTCAAACCAAGGTCAAATGCCTCAAATACAACAAAACCTCACCTTTCCTCATGTCCATTCTGTGCACTGTGTGCACTTTAAGACAGGCAGACAAAGCAAATGCCTCCATCAATTACTTCAAATTTGAATTATGTCAGTTCAAAAATATTCTTGTTTCATTACAATTTTAATAAATTAATAATCTTAGCCCTGAACTTGAGCAGTAACTGAGGATACTATAACAAATATAAAATTGGCAATAAAATCTACTTTAGTTGAGTCTAACTTACTAATACCCAAACTCAGTCTCACATTCCCTGCCTCATCAGTTTAAAAACAGTACTTCAATTTTCCTGTCCAAAAGCTTCAAAATCCTATTTTCATACCATTTTTCTGTATCCTGTTAAAAAACCCAAGCACACCACGAAAGCCCACCCACACCACAAAAAAACAAAACTAATCACTATTTGCTGGGAATCCAGGAGAGGTTGACTCTAAACAGACAAAACTGAAGGGAGTTATGAAAGCAAAGGATGCAACAGCTCCACGGTTCTGACCTTTAGAAGGACCCAGCTTTTCAGCAAACACGAATTCTTTTGTATTGGAGGTAAAATGGCAAATATTTCCTGTTATTAAGGAAGGTTTTGTATTACCTTCTCCTCCCTCAAATATAAGACTTCTGATAACTAACCACAATGACAATAAAAAGACTGTTAAGACTATCCTGAAGCTGTACTAAAAAGCAGATCACATTGCTGCTGTTGGAAAGAACAATAAAATTGCACACATGGTCATCACAAAAATTGCATTAAGCTTTTTCGATGGTGCAGTTTCAGGGCTCTGACAGCTAAGAATTATTCCTCTCCTAATTTCAGGTAAAAAACAACCACCATGGAACATAAAAACTAATGACCTGCTGCTTTAAAGGTGAAGAGATCTGAAAATAAAGGCTGAACTTTAACCCTTTGGTGCCACCACAACCACAGCTCCCACAAACATCCCAGGCTTACAAATATAGCCTTCCTATCAGCTTAGGTTGGAAAGAGCCACTGGAATTTTTAACAAGGCTTTGAATCACAGCAAGGTTTTGTGTTTGGAGCTTTTCACTGATGATTCCACAACTGCAGAGTTTTGTTCCTTTATTCTCTATATACCATGTTTTCAGCTTCAGTGGTAATAGAAGATGCCATCTGCTTCATTATCATTCAAAGCAAGAGGTGGCCTTTAAGTAACCAAACACACTTTTGTGTGGTTCAGAGCAATAACTGATGTTACATGCAGACAGACCATAAAAAAGTACAGATAAGATGCAAAACCAACAGGGCTCTCCAGTTTAACAAGCAAGCTGATACTCTGCACAGGTATTCAGGTTCAAATGACTATTTTGTAGCCTCAATTTGTGATGTATTTGACTATGCCAGTATAATGCACGTGTTTCTATTTCAAAACACCTTATTGTAACAAACCTTTACATTTTAAACATCACTACTCACTGGGTCAGAAGAAATAGATCTGAACCTACAAGTTTCTCAATGCTTTGACCCTGATCTAGCAAAGCACCTGAGCAGCAGCTGCATTTTAGCACAGAGTCCCTCTGAAGAGCTTTCTGGTCAGGATCGAAGTGCTCACTGTATCTAACACAAGAGAATCACCTCCTATCTGGTAAGTCATGAATGTGATTCTCACCTAAAACGTTAACTAGCTCCATGATACTGTGTATGGCTAACTGGGGAGCAAGTTTAATATCCAATCACAGGAAACAGATCAATAAGACCTTTGAGAAGTCACCTAGGTCATCCTCCTGCCCTCAACAATGACATCATTAACCAACAATAACTACAAAATCACACAGGAAAGAAAATAACTCTCATAATGGGCTACCAAAAACAACTGTAAAAGGTTAGAAATGCAAAACCAGTACAAAAAGTAATTAATCTGATATGAGGAGGCAGGAGAAAGAAAAACTAAAGAAAAAAGGAAAATAGCAAAACGGGTCCTGGCTTGTAGGGTGAGACTTCACAGAAGACATGCTTTAGTCTAACATCAATAAAAAGGCAGCTTTAATTCAAAAATTTGCAGATTAGTTATTTGTAACTCCAGATAATTGCACATGGCATGCCCTGTGAATCAAGAGATAATTAAACACATTAAGTGACAACAATTGAGTTCTAAGAATACTCCTGATCCCCTTGAGGCCCAGTTTTCTCTGTTTTAATCCTACTCACTTATTTCCACTTAAGTAATAGCTTTGCTTGCCTCTGGCTGAGCAAAGTTCAGGATTATGCCACTAATTAACTAGTGGCACTGGGATTTCTAGGCCTACACAAAGTAATGAAGAGCTAAGTTGAGAAAGTGCCCTAGAAGTCTATTATGCCACTGATTTTTACTTCTTTGGAACAGGAATTACTTTCTTGGCTCATCTTAAGGCAAGAGATGATCACATAACTTTTCTCACTCATAAAACTTTCCTGAGTTCCACACACATAAGTGAGGCAAGAATATGTGTTACCAACTCCTTCATAAACAAGATATAGCAAGTGACAGGTGAAAGTTGACCTGAAAGTAAAGCATCAATAGTATAGATATGGCAAATTCATTCTTCCTGTGTGTCATATCATCACTTCTCTGCCCCCCTGCCTTTTTTTCCCCCTGTTCAATAAACCCCTAGTGACATGTTACCCCCCAAAATTAGTAAGGAATAAAGAATTGGCTGTAAAATTAAGAAAAAAAACCTACAGTACCACAAAACTTCAGAGTTTTGCCTGTGCAAGAATAAATACAAGCACTACCTAACTCTTGAGATTTGTTTTACTACATATTTTCAAAGATTAAATAAACACTGGTTAATGCAAGAACATGACCTTGGAGTGAACCTCCCTATATTATGAAAGCATCTGCAAGGTAATCTTAATTCTCGCCTGAATTCCTACTTGTATGGACTAATTCAGAGAACTTACACGCATCCTCAAAAAAAATTTTAAGCCTTTATGGACATCTCCACTGACTGCAAATTTAGACTTCTGTGATCTAAACTGAAGAATGCACCAATTCTGCCTTTGCAGAATGATATGACCAAAAACAGCCTAAGTGAAAGGGAACTGGCTATCACATACAATTCATCTTTTCCGAGTAGAAAAAAGCAAGCTTCCCAAACACTAAAGCTTATCTTGAATTGTAACTGAATATGTAAAACGCATAAAAGCACTGTAATTCAAAATATAATCTTGTCACTTGTAATGACACATACTGTTATTACAATGTTCAGCTTGCTGTGATTTTATTTTGACCTAATTAAACAGCCCAGAAATTGAAAAACACTTCAATGTCAAGTCTCACACATTTCAATGCAATGCATCTTTGGGAAACTAAGTGAAAATTTTGAAACCTACCTTTTTTAGTAATCAGCAAGTGATTATTCTTCTTCCTGTAGGCATTCTTCTTTTTCAGCAGGTATTAAAGTTTTTTTCTGCTTAATCTGAAGACAGCAAGAAACTGGTTTAAACAAAAGCTACTTAAAACCTTTTAGTATAAAAGTCAGAGTGGAGTACTGTGTGCATTATGGCATAAGTACTGAAAACCTTTTTAATAGCTAAAAAAGCTATAGCTCTTGTAGTGTATTTTAAGTGTTTCAAATTGTCCAACTTCAGATTACTTGCAGTCTTCAAAGCTCTGATGATCAGAAGTGATACAGTCAGTGGAAAATTAAACTCCACCTGGACATGTATTTTGTACTGCACACTACAGTTTCCCTAAAACAGTTCACCATTTCACATGAAAGAAAGATAACAGATTTATTATGAAACAATTTAGCTACAGAGAGCATAAGTAAACTACTGCATTTGTGCCTTCTATATTACTCAGCACAACAGTACTTTTTAATAAGTGACATTTAAGTATTCTGCATCAATCTTATGGGGTTGGAGATCAGTCAAACAGTCAAATTGACTCAGAAATTGCTTTGATAAATGAAATAACAGACCTATGAGGAGCTACTATTTTTGGAATATTTTCACATCACCTAGGTGTGTTTCTGTTGTGTTTTTTTTTAAAAAAAAAACACAAAATCAATTATTCCAAGAATATTATTCCTAGAGTATGTTGATCCATTATGATCAACTGACACTGAATAGCCAGAAGGAGTTCTGGATAAGTTCTGGACATCCTAATAAGCCATTATCAACTGAATCTCTCTTGACAGACATTTTGAAAAGAAGAAACATAGTCATGAGAGCTTGACCTAAGTGTTATTTTTAGAAGTAAAGCTGAATGAGGCAATTCAGCTTAGCAAGAACATCAACTTCAAAACCTGTTGTTTATCCTAAAGTATATTTCTACTGGAAAAAAGAGGAAAACTACTTTTTTTGCCTTTAATCTCCCAAACTTCTTTATTTAAACTCAAGTTTACAAAGTATTATCTCTGAGTTTCTGAACTGCATACTTGGAAACGTGTAGTTCTCTGGGTAGCTCACAGACAAGAGGGAAACACCCCTTCCTGACCATAAAAGGTCTGAGTACATGTTCTCAAGCGGAAAATGTGTGGGATCTTATTTACAAATGTATAAATACATGCCATTCCTTTGCGCTCACAGGCACAGTTGAAAGCGAGCCAGAAAAGGAAATACTAGCAACTTGATCTGAGATTTCTATTACATTTCACCTAGCATGGTACCACTTCAGCCTATATTTTCATAAAAGTCTAATTATTTTAGTGAATAAAGCCATATAATATTCTCCAAATAAAGAAAAATACAAATCGTATTTATAAGCATTTTTCAGTTTGTGCACTGAACATCAATTTCTCTTCTTTCCTCTCCCAATACCTTTAGCCCCTCCTAAGACAGAGACAGGAGACTAGGGAAAAAGGCCCAGGTGATCAGTATTGGATCCAGCAGCAATCAAGAAACACATCTCACAGCAAGCACCTTTTCCCTCTGAAAGGGCTTCCCGCAGACAAGAACTGCTGGCGAGCAGCGTGCCACTGACACCATCCTCAGGGACACCAGTACCTGCTGTTAATGCTGCCCATGAAGAACCAGGCTTGGATCACTACAGGCCTTACTTAACAGGGTCATCCAATACTACTGAAGACAAAGAAAAAAATTTCAGCAAAGCATGCTTTAGGCGCTTCGTGGCTGCAGAATTCATTCCTCCTCCCAATATCCATTAAAGATGGAAAAAAGAAAAACAAAACAAGACAACTAATAGTTCAATTGCTAGGCTATCTTTAAACGTAGAAGTCAATCTTGAAAATTATTTCTTGTAAGTCATCTCAAACACAAAAATGCTTACCAAATCACTTCCCAGGGTAAATTTAAAGCTGACTTTCAATTCTACAATTTAAACATAATAGTGCCATGTCATCAACATTAATTCTAGAACTGCAGAATTTAAAAATACTACCAGAAAACAAGTAGCTGCTACTACCTAGTGTTTATCTTGTCACCCCTACCTGATGAGGTTAATGAGGATTATCGACTAAGTAGGTGTTATTTGTTGTGTGCATAATAACTAGAACTTCAGAGGACAGAAGGCATCAGAGGTACACAAGTTCTCCCTTTAATATACTTTGGTTAAAAAAAAAAAAAAAATATTTTGGCTGCAGTCAAAAAACACATTCCTAAATGCCAAATGGCATGCAAATGCTGACTCAAGAGAAACTAGAAAGATACAGTCAGGTGAAGTATCTGGTACTCTGAAGGATATGTTTTTCTTCATTTAAAAATAATCAAGAAACCTAGAAAATATTCTGTTTAAAAAGGAGCAGGGAGGGGAAATCAATCACTATCATACAAAAGATAGACAAAAATATGGGGTTACCTGTGAAACTCACCAGTAAACTTTCTTACAAATAAAATTCAAGTCAGAAGGAAGGCAAGGAAAAGGATAGGAGACAGGCAACTCCTTTTCAAGATCTAAATATCATTGGCTACACTGAAGAACCTGCTTACTTCTAGGGCAGGTTTCCCTTCAGCAGGGGAGCTAAAGTAACAGGCAAGGACAATTCACTGTCATTATGATGCTCAAACATCTCTAGATCTGATGCAAAACAAACTTCCCTACACATACACGTCCTTCCCTCGCATGAATGGCAAATGGACCACAGTTTTCACAGCCTCCACACTGCCTTCAGATAGCTGCGATGTGCCAATGACAGTATGGAAAAGGGCCCTTCATATAAATTCAGTAACTAGACCTGTTCCTTTTGCAGGCTGGTAAGGTAGAAGAAAAAGTCTCTGCTCCTCTTAGGCAGAGGCCTAATGGAGGAGTAGATTCTGGTCCTGACAGTTTACAAACCAGAAGAAAAAAAAAAAAAGTCTATGGGAAGAAAACCAAGGCCAAAACAAACAGAACACCACTTGACACCACAACCTAATGCTCAGGGAAGAACACTTAAGAAAGTTTACTTCCCATTTTTACAGTCATCACCTGAATGACAACATCTTTTGCCCATATTAACAATGATATACTTGAAGTGGAATATGGAAATGGCTTGCTCCTGTGAAATTTATGGCTTCATCTCACTGCAGTTCCCATCACTCCCAGATTAGAGCACAAAAAGCAATTTCTCAGTGTCTTTCCCACATGCAGAGCTGCTGTCTGTTCTACTGGGACAGGATTACACTGCTAAGAGAAAAACCTGAATATTAAGAACCTGCGACAAAAGCACAGAGAAGCAGAGAAAACACTGTATAAATCCATGGTGTGCTCCTATCTTGAACATTGTTTGCCAATACTTTTTGATACTTGGAATACCAGAAGATACATAGTTTATATGCATTTTTATCCATATCTCCTATATCCACACACATACCTATGTGTATATTTACTATAGACATACATACAAACACTATACAGGAGAACGTGGCAGATCCAAAGCCTGGAGCAGCTCTCAGGTGAGGCTCCACAATAGCAGCTCAAATCTAAAAATCATAGGCAAAACCAAAGAAGAAGATGATATTGAATAAAAAGATCCAACAGTGTGTGTGAAGCAACAAAAAGAAGATATGTGTTACACAGTTAAACTTTCTCACCACTAGAAACTGTAGACAGCAAAAGTTTACAAGGTTTCAAAAAACTATTGGGCTACCAAACACCAAAATTCTGCCTGCACCCTAAAAAGAAATTCTGACTACTAAAATGCTAGAAGGCAGGAGAATAGATCAGGGAATCACCATTACGCTCCTTAATGGGTACTGTCAGGCACAACACATTGAGCTAACTAGACCTCTCCTTTGACCTGGAATGGCTGCTATTACCTTCTAGATATTTCTCAGGGAGTTGCCTTGGCACACGGGCTACATTACTAGTGCTTTCGCTTAATCTACAGTATTGTAGATCACAGCATTATACTTAACCTTATCTCTTCCTTTTGGCCTCATTACCATTGATGATATTCAAAATGCACATATTATTCCATATCTTTAATTACCTCTCCTTGCCTACCTTTAATAAAATTGTTTCATCTCAAATACAAAGCACCTTTTTTTTTTGAGTACAATCAAGAATATTTTTCTTGAATTCTCCTCAGCCTCATATTTAATAAACTAATTAATCTTAAGTTTTACATCTTTAAAAATTTCCAGATTTAGAAAGTAATTTGGTAATTCTTAACTGATTTTTTCTTGGTAAATAGGAGTCATGTCTGAGTGAGCTTTGTAATTGTTCTGCCTATAACTCTGTTCTGTTTCCCTTCTCTTTCTTAAAGATTTCAGCTGTGCTTTCAAACCCCAGCACCACAACTGCTACAGCTTCTCTTCCTATGGTTTCCACAAGTTAAAAATTGAACAAAATAAATGGAAATTTAGTCACATCTTTCATGTAAAGATCACAAACAATACTAAAATATATCCAAAGTTGTGTAAGACTGGGCAACAGAATGGAAAGTACCTTCTTACAGATCCAAATGGGGGATAAACAACTGAAAAAGTAGTTAATTAGTAGCTGCTCTAAACCAAAGGCATTATTGTAGAGCAAGAAAATTAAGTGTTTAGGAAGGAATTTATGGGGACCAAGAGCAATCCTCCGATTTGAATTTGGTCAAAGCAGTGTGTTATTCCTGCAGCACGTGATAGGTGGTCTCGGTCACTATCTCAACCCTCCAGCACGAGTACAGGGAGAGGAAGTAAAAAACAACAAAACAAACAGCCAAAAAACCACAAACAATTACAGGAGCTCTATCATATCACATTCAGTACCAATACAGATGGAAGAGTACCACACTGTCTCCAAACACTCTTCATCTAACACTTTATATTTCTTTGTAAGCCTACTCAAGTAGTGGCTAAACCTAATCTCAAGTAAATTACAAGAACAGAATGGGATAAATAGCTAGACCTTGTGCTTTCAGTTGCTCATGCTTTATTACTACCTGAATGATGCCATGATATTAAGAAATATAACTTAAGTGTTACTCTGGTAGACTGTCACTAAGTAAAGTCCCTGGCAATGCTTTTGCATCAAGGAAGCAATAAAAAGGTCTTTGTGATCCTGGGAGATTTCTGCAGGTACTTCAAGAAAGTTGTTAACACTGTCTAAAGCCTAATATATAGCTACAGCTTTAACAGTTATAAAACAATTTTTGGAGGTGGCATTATCATCATTAGGTAACCCTCTGCAGTTAGATTAAGATGTTAAAATTTTAAAGTGAGATCTTTAAGTAAATCATGTGTTTATGAGAAAGCTATAGAAAAAAACCCAGAATCATACCAAGCCTGAGAAATTAACAACATATAAATATTTTTTCACTGTAAGAAAGATGGTGAGGTATCTGAAGCTATTTAGAGAGTTATTTTCTGGACACAATCTCTTTGAATGTAATATTGCTTATTTGAACTGGTATTTGTAAATAGACATTTGAAGTAGTAAGGAAAAAATTGTACCCGGGACCAATATACTGGGTACTCTTTTTATAAAGGAAGAAAATTCAGGAAAGCTGAGTTACATACAGAAAACTTCAGTTCTGGAAGGGAATGAAATTCCAGAGCAGCAAGAATTTTAAGACAGCAGCACCCATCTTAAAAGCAAAACACAATTTAATAATTGTCAGAGAACGAAAGCAGATTCTTCAAGTTGGATCTTGTTTGCTTAAAGACATTCTTAAATTTTGTACAATATTATTACTTTTGCCTTACTTCTGTCACTTCTATTTCAAGACAGTATGCAGAGGACAGCATCTTAGTAGCATCTCTTCCTACACTGCAGAGAAAGTACCTATTTACATTACCTAGGGGAAAACCATCAATACCTTTCATGGAAAAGATCTGGAGAAAAATTATTTGCCAAACATGGCAAACATTTGATTGGACTCTTTTTTTTTTTTTTTTTTTTTTTTTTAAGACCATGTTCTAGTTTTGATCTGATCATTGTAATTCTTTTTTAACAAGCTTTCCTATGGAGTGTCTCTACTGTTTAGCTACAAAGGGTAGCAGTAACATAAACATTTGAGCAAATGATCCCAATATGTTTACAGTGTGTTCTTTGTAATCAAGTGATCTTAAACAAAAGGACTGATTTGGTTTTGGTTGGTTCATTGGGGTTTTTTTTTTTTTCAGTTTTCAAGAGCTGAATCACAGACCACTCCAGCTACATGCAAGATCATTCCCTCTAGCCCTTCTCTAACTGACAGAAAGCAGATGCTAGCTGAGCACTCAAAGCCCCATGTTGACCTTTATAACTTTTATTTCTGCAAAAGGTGACTCCAGGGTCTCCAGGGCTGTTCACAGACAGAGAAATTACCAAAGCTCCTCTTCCTCCTGCTTTCCCCATCATACATAAATACACATCTAACCATTTCTGACCAAAATCTTTTTGGCAGGTGCAACCTGATGACCTTTCTACTCAAAAATCAACACTGTAACCACTGTCTGGATCACACCCTCTTCCCCTAGGGCTCAGTTTATTTTAAAAAAACCAAAAGCCCCACACGCAAAAAAACCTCAAAAACGCAGAATTCATTAAGGCTAAAGCCACTGTTTTTCCAACAGCTGCAAAATGGTTCCCCTTGAAATTCTTTTACTTCATTTTCCTTCTCCCATCATCCTACCACAGGAATGCACTTGTTTTCCACTATTCCCTCTTTAACCAAACCACCCACTGACTTTTATAGTCATTTGGTACATCACAACCAGCAGATAGCTTTCAATCACAAATTAAGTCAGGCTGAAATTGGCCCTTCTTTTGAGAGATCATAATTTAAAACTTTCTAATAGATACTCTTGTTACTTTTGAAAAAAGCCATTTTTAAGATATAATACAGGGAGTTAGACCAACTGGCTGCCTATGTATCTAGAAACTCTAATGTACTGTGCCTATCAGGATACCAGTGCAACGGACACTCAATGCTCACTTTGACAAAACAACTACTGTTAAAATTTTCAGTAAATAATTAGTTGGGTTTACCTTCTTATGAGCTTCTCTGTGTCCTACAAATAGCAATTGTTTATTTCAACGGAGACTGCCTCCCCATGGTTTATAAACATAAGCACTCTTAACTGTAAACACAACTCTTGAAAGAGGGCATAACATTATGTTCCTCCTATTTTGGATTTTTTTAAGTACACACAGAAAAAAATTTACTGCTTACCAGTATCATGTATAACACAAGCTCTAAGCTGAGCTCCCCAACCCATACGAATAATTAAAATTTAAGGGAAAGACAGACAGACAGACAGACATCTTGGTGGCAACCTTGTTTCTCTTCAGAAACATTTTAGGCATTACGAAATCATTCTTTCCAAAAGTGCCAGCAATAACAACACCACAAAAAAAAAAAAAATTTAAAAAAATGGTTGCACTGAATCTATCTTGGCTCCAAGGTGCCATTGTGCAGTTTGCTTTAAGGATCAAGTTCCTAGTGGCAACATAAGCATGTGCCAGAAAAGAAAATATTTTGAGAATTTTCAGAGACACATATGATTTTTCCATTGCCATTAAGTTTCCCTTTTTAAATACTTTGATCTTGATTTTTAAAAGTATTATTATTTGCTCTCATTTAAAGTAATGAAAATTATTGTTACAAAGCTGTCTCTTAAAACCACACTTACTAGCCACACAAAAGACAAGCAATTCGAAAGGCTGCGTCTGAAATTTTGATTTTAATGTACAAGAAGAAAACAGAGAAAAATAGAGACTGTTTATGTTGAGAATCCAATACTGATAAAAAGCCTAAGAATCTGCTACTTTTATCTGTACTTCATCAGACATATAAATGCTTACATGACATTGAAGAATGTTTTAGCATGAAAAACTATCACAGATGAAAGTATTGGTTCCTCTGCTCACTCCCTGGATATGAACTCTGATTAATGTGAAGTGAGAGAGAAAATGGCACACTATTCATGTCTTTCTCTGAAAAAGTAAACCTCCACTCACATTGATCATTATGGGCTAATAACATAAATGCAAAGCCAATGACTTACCAATATTGCCTTGTAACAAGCCAGCCTCAGGAGATAGTTAATGAAGCATTAGACGCTTGCCTACCAGAAGTTTAGCTGAATGACAATAAAGACCTACCTGTTTGAACAACCACCAAAAACGCCACACACATCCTATATTTTGAGGAACAGAACCTCAACAAGAGCTCTCAGTCATGCTGTAGAAGGACAAACCAAGCCAGTATATTGCAGTGTTTATGAAAACTAGATTGCAGACATTGCTGTTTACAGCTTCATGTCCTGATTTTCACCGTGAAAAAATCTTCCAAGCCCCCCTTTTCAATACCTTTAGATGATGTAAAAATCAGGTGATATCTACCTAGCAGACTTATAAGATACCCACGCACAACAGTATTAAAAAAAATTTAACCACATTTGGTAATCAAAGAAGAGTTACTGTACTGGAGCCCTTTTATTCAGCCTTCTACTACAGAAAGAAAAAAGATGCACAGAAAGACAGTTTCTATGCAGTGTGGTTCACTGCTAATACCTTTTTTTTTTCCTTATAGATGGCTTTCAACACTGATTTCCTTTTCACGTTTCTGTCTTTACCTCTCAATGAATGCCACATCTCTAAGTTATAATACATCCAACGTTGTTCAACTACTCCGTGAACGGTGGAAAAGACCATTTCTCCCTTAGCATAAAGGCAGAAGCATTTTTTTTTGTTACAGTTCTTCTCAAATTATTTTTAAATTCTTATCAACAGCACAGATTTCCATATCTGCCCATCAATATTTTACTGTAAATGGGGTGGAAGTCCTACCTACAGCTTGGATCCCTTAGCTTAGGAAAGGCGCTGAATGAAAGAGAACCTTAAAAGAAAATAATGCTTGAAATATGAAAGTATGATTAGCTTTTATCTTACAAGTACTACTTTCCATAAATAAACTTTATTACACTTGAACCACTATTAACTTCATTTTTTTTCAGATAAGAAAGCAATTCACATGCAGTAAATGATTTTTATATCTAGACAGGCACAACCACAATAGCAAACATGAATCCAATTGCTAAACTTCATTTCACATTTTATGGACACCATCAAAAGTCTGAAAAAGAAGTCATCTTGCTACGTTTCCTTTTTCCAAGCTTTGAATTAATAACAATAGCTTAATCTTGCAAATGTGCATCATGTCATTTTTTCTTAGTAACTAGATCCAATCACTTCTCAACTTCAGTGGAATTCCTCATACACGTTGAAAACTTTTTGGGTACCTTAGTGAACAACTCCTCAATATATCTTGGAATCTTTTACACCTATCCAAAGTACTGTCAGTGGGAAGTTTAAGGACTAGAGCTAGTCAGCTAGTAACACACTATTTATAAGGAAGTATTCATACTTAAGGGAGCAGTAAATACAATAAATCACTAGTACATAGAATAGCATGCATTATAGTAAGCAGCAAGTTTAGAACTGCCTTTATATTAAGGATTTGACTAAAGCAGGAGCAGGAGTTAACTAAATGCAGTCTATTACCTCAAATATTAAGTACTTTACAAAATGTCTTTTAGGGTAGACTTCAAGCTTCAAAGCAATTATTATCCTGCAAAACAACAATGGAAAGGAGTGAATATAACTGAAAAAACAGCTACTTGTGACTAAAAACTAACATCATTATATTGTAGCTGCCCTGAAGTCTTAAGCCAGCCAAGGGGATACAGTAGAGGCAATTGAAGAAAAAAAGAACAGTGACCATTTTCCTCTCAAGTTAGCCAGCCAGTTCAAGGGACACAGTCTTGT
>JANHGO010001358.1:0-34687 GCA_024606505.1 Aquila spilogaster
TTGACCCAGAGAGTGGGGAGGCACTGGCACAGCTGCCCAGAGAAGCTGTGGTGCTCCATCCCGGGAGGTGCTCCAGGTCAGGTTGGATGGGGCCCGGGGCAACCCTGTCTACGGCAGGGGTTGGGGTGGGTAGGCTTTGAGGTCTCTTCCAACTCAAACCATTCTATGATTCTCCAGTGGTGAGTGACTTCCTCTAACACATACATCTAACATCTAAGCGTTAGATGTATGTGTGCTCCAAGGTGCATTGTCAGTTCTGGCAAGAATTAGGAAACCCAGTGAACCAAACAGCTGAATTTTAGCACGTGGTCACTTCTCTGGTGTTTAGGTCACACCGGACACAAAGGCAGAGGCAGACCCCAGCCCTGAAACATAATCTGAAAGGTTATGCTTTTCATTCCTGCAATAGCATGGACCTGATGGTTCAGTGAAGATATGACATGAAGTGTTTTTATCTGATAGTGTCCTAAATGGTTTTTTGGGAAAGAAAAAAAAGGGGGGGGGATGGAGGGGCTGCTGTAGAGCTAGCTAGCAATATAGCTTCCAAGAAGGTGAGAAGGTTTCCTCTTAAAATATACTGACATTCCATACAGACTAACCTCAGTAAGACCCCTGAAGCACATTGTGGTGTTTTGCTTCCATGTGTAGTAAAGGATGCGGGATAAATCCTTTAAGAAGAGGAATCTGAAATCAGTCTGAGATCTTGTATGCAGGTGCTGCAGAGCTTCTCTTTGTGGTCAGCTGCTTTGATGGGAAAGGGCATAGAATTGCAAGCACCTGAGTCAGCTGGGCAAGGCCCCCTGTCCAGCCATGGGAGAGCACTTCTCTGGCATAATCTACTGTTTTCCTAAAGCAGACACCAAACATGGGTGTTTTTAGAGCGTATTTCTCTCCATTGACTGCTGGGAGATGAAGGCAATACTGGACTGAATTTTCTCTTGTTCTGTTAAACTGATGTCAGTTGAATCTGGTACTTAGTAAAAGGCACTTCCCCGTTGTTGCATTGGCCCAGGTAGCATAGACTATTTGTGACTTAACTTTTAGTGTTAAACAGGTATTTTGTGCATGTGGATTTCACTGTGCTTTGTTACAGCTCGCATGGTTATAGTACTGTTGTGTTCTTAGTGCTTACATAAAGCTGAGATTCACACAAAACTAGGGAAAATTGGCTTGGTGGGGTACATCAGAAGTTTATCATGTTCTTCTCCCAGAATCCAGGTGTGTTCAGAAGTACTTCAGCCATTCATTACCAATATTAATCTAGTCTGTGTTTAAAGAACACAACATGAAATCTATTCCTGTACTTCCTTATCATCAGATGTAGTTTTTATAATGTTTAATCTGAGTCTTTTTTGCTCAAATTTCAGCCCATTGTTCCTTATCTACCTGGTCATTGTTCCTTATCCTGGTTGTGGAGAACAGATTGTTCTATTTACTTTTGCAACGTGCTTTTATGTGCTTAGAAGTGCTTTACCAGCCCACCCATAACATTCTCTTCCCTGGATGAAAACAACATGATTCCTCACAAGTCACGTTTTCTAGATCTCTTTGTTGTTCTCTGACTTCTCTTTCTTTAGTCTTCATATTTTTTTTCAGTGCTTAGAGCAGCAGATAGTTCTACATCTGAGTCCTCATAAAGCCAAGCATAGCGGAAGAATGACCTCTATTGTAGGTGATATGTGCTCCTTTTTATAGATTGTGGTGCATTCAGTCTTCCAGTATGACTTCACTGAATCACTCACCTTATACAATCTGCTCCACCTCAAACCCTGTGTTTACATGATTTGTTTTCTCTCTCTGTAACAGAGTGCTCCTAGCCGTGATGAATTTCAAAACATGTTTTCAAATGCTGAAATAATCTCATGTAATCTTGTCTACCAGTATACTTGCATTCCCTCCAGATTTGTGCACTGCAGATTTTAATGAACATCTCATAGAGTTCCTCCTCTCTTTTACTGATATCAGTATGGAAGAGAACCAAGCATAGGAATGTAAATTAGTCTTAAACCTAAGGATTTTAGAAGCTGGTAAGTAGTATGGTACAGCCACATTCTTGATTTTAAAAGCCCATGAGTGCACAGCTAGCTAGTTGTGTTTGGGAACGCTGGCACTGAAAGTCCCCATGTTAAATGGCTCCACAGACGTGGAAGCTAATGTAGTTCGCAGACTGAAGACAAACGTAGGTTCAAGTACTATAAATATCCCCAATCCTTTGCCAATGTGTGGGATTTACAGTAGGTACTTTTCATAGCACTTTTGCACTTCTTTATGTGTGTCTTAGATGCGACATCTGAGGAGAGTGGAGATAGCATGTGTGGCAGTGGCAAATGCTCAAGTTGAAAAATCCTGAAAAAGATTTGTCTGTGCAACTTCGACTTCGGGTTTCTGACGATAATAGCCATGTCTGCAGTGAAGGAAGATGCAGGCTCCTGCTGTGAGAGGCTGTAATAATGAGACGCATTTGATGAGCTGACTATTTTGTTCTTACTGATGAGTTGATACTTTTAGAGTACAAGTAATTGCAGAGCATTTGATAAGATTTAGTTAAGGTGCAACTGGAACTGATTCCAAGAGATGCAGCTTGTGAGGACTGAAAAGTAACTAAGATGTGATATGGCTGGGTGCATATGTTGGTTTTATTTGTCAACCTTTTTCCATCTCTTTTTACTCATCTATTTGGAACTCTGTTTATGCTAAGAATCTCCTTAGACTTGACTTCTTCAGTCTTTAAAGTTATGTGGCATCATTTTGTTTGCATGGCTATCAGAAGTAGAGGTAGAGCCGACTTGTCATTACATATTACTCTCACCATGCTTTTTTGCCTGCTGCTGAGTGTATCAAAAGAAACCAGGGGGAGTTGTATGGGGTGAGAGATTTCAGTGGCTGAGGCTAGCGCTGCACTTCATAGCAGTCATTCCAGGCTGCTGGACTGTAATATTGCCAGTGAAAGGGGACTGATACCGAAGTATCTTCACACATTGCCGCTAATCATGGGAAGGAAAGCGCCTGGGGGAAGGACAAAACTCCGTAAACAACTCTGAGATGGAAATACGCCTGGCAGTCCTTGCAGTTGTTTTGACGGAGGGGAGGCCAGCGTGAGGTCTGTAGCAAACTGTTGGTTTTTCCAGGTTAAGGAAAACATTTTAGGAGTGTTTTCCCTCTGCTTTATTTTGCTTTTTCTTCTTGCAAAACATTTGGAACTGAAGCGTAAATGGCAGCAGTTACTGCTTTGGAACCAGCACCCCAGGGAAGCGTGTGCAATGGACTCAGATCTGTAGGGGTTTTAAATAAATGTCCCCTTTGCCCTCCATAAGGTTTTGCATTGACTTTGCCTGCGTGGAGAAGGGGGCTGTTGGCCTTACTCGTGCTGCGTGGTTTTCCCTTGTGCCTTCAGATGTGTGTACTCATCTTCATGCTTCATTCAGAGGCACCTTCCTGCTCACTGCGGGCTCGAAGAGCTGTGTGCAGAGAAAGGGGAACAATCAATTGCGATGGCTTTGCCCCTCTCCACGCTCTCTCATCTTGTTAGTGGCTCTCTGCTGTCAGCGGAGTGCAATTACCAAGATGTGAGGCTAAAAGAAGCTGAAATTGGCTGCAGCACTGGGATGTGTGTGGGGAGAGACGCAGGTCGTTACTCCAATTTATCTTCCGTGTGGCAGTCAGCAATTAAATGGTGGCTGCGAAATTCGGGCAGGCGAGAGCTGGTCATTTTTGGAGCTCGGCTGGTGAATGTGTCACAGAGCTGTCTGCCTTCACACGGCCCTGCCAGCCGGGCTTGATAGCAAAACCAGCTCTATAATTAGCTGGGTGGCAGTCATTAACCGCCTGCTTCTGTCTTAGGGGGTCAGAGGATCTGAAGCGGGAAATAGGCAGAGGTTTGGGGTTTTTGCTTTAATGACTGTAAGTTTATTCCCATTGCTAAAACCAATCGGCTTGCTTAACCTGGACTTCAGATTGATGTGTTTTTATTTTTGTAATTCAACAGTAGATTGGTCTTTGCGCTCCCTGAGTAAATTATAGATGTGTTGAAACATCAAGAGACCTTACTGATGTTTCTGTGCAACCCCTTCAGTTTATAGTGAGCTCCCATCTGATTAAAAAACCTCGTTGATTAGAATATGTGCAGATCTCTTTCTGGAGGCTGTCTCAGTGCTTCCCTGTTACCTGCCTCTTTATCATGTCAGTCAGCTTTGTCTGAAGCCCTTGGGAGTATAAGAACTCTTCTGAGGCTTGATGTTTGCTGAAGACTCAGGGCCATTTTTAGCTAAAATTGCCTTCCACACCGGTGGATGAATAAAATTATGTCCCCCACAAAATCTGACTTGACCTGTGCCTGTATTCTGGAAAAGAGTGTAATAGTATATGGTGCCAAACGTTGCTTTTGCATGAGCTAAAGCTAGGGGAGGGCATCACATCCTGTTTGCTCTATTTCTCTTTTTGTTCACAACACGATATCATAGAATAGTTTAGGTTGGAAGAGACCTTAAAGATCATCTAGTTCCAATCCCCCTGCTGCAGGCAGGGCTGCCTACCACTGGATCAGATTGCCCAGGGCCCCAGTATGCCAGTACATCAGGATTTGTGCTGATATTTAATAGTTTTTTAGGGTTGCAGTTAGCTTAAATGGTTTGGTACCTGCCTCATCTGTCAAATCATCCATTCCTCTTGGTTTTTTTTCTGAGGTGATGGGAAACGGGCTTCAAGATGGGATTCAAGTTGGTGCAAATTGCTGGCTTCACTGAAAGTTCTTCAGTATTAAATCTGTGTTCCATTTAGCTCTTGCATGTAAAGTTTTCAATTTTTAAAAGCAAAGAAAAGCTATGGGAAGGTCCATCAATTGGGAATGGCTATATTTAATTTTAAAACAGCATGTTCGTGAAGATTCCTTTACCCAAATGAATTATATATCCTCTATAAGGACCGGTTGCCATCTTTCCGGATTTTTTTAAAGCATTGCTGTAATTTACAATACAGCTTTTGAGAATACTTTCATTTATCTGCCAAAGATGCAAGTACTGATTTCTGAACATATTCAGTCATATATTGCTTGTTCTAAGAAAAGAGCAGCTCTTCTTTGGAACTGGAAGGCAAAGGTTTGAAATCAGTGTGGAGCTCGATGTCTTGAGTCCCCCCTCTCAGTCTTGACATCTTGTATCATGACCCCAGATGTTCTGTTTGTTTTCTTAGGCAGAGCTAGTAGGTTATATTTTTTGTTTGTAATGCAGAAGCCAAGAACTGGCCTACCTTCTCCTGCCACAATGAAAACGTTCACCATATTTCAGGGGCTGTGTTTTCTTGTAACTGGCATGTTACTGACATCCTACAGCTCTGGCAGGTCTCTGACAGTTTTTAACAACGTAATGCTGGGAAAGGAGAATGAGGTCTCCCATCTTCTTGGTGAGCAGGGTAGGATCCAGAAGCCTGCATCGTATCTGTCTGAGCAAGACTGGCTTTGACCTCATTCTATCAAACTCAAATGCTGACAGTAGGAGCTTGAAACATGAACTCCTTTTCTGGTGTCTGCAGTTACAGGGTGTGATTGACCTGCCCTGCATTTGGCTGGAGATTTGGACAAATGGTTTCTTGAAGCAGACTGGTTGTGAATGACCTTTAGGGTGGTTTTTTCAGGATAGTTTACTTCAATCTATCAAATAAAGTTTCCAGGTTTGCGTATTATGGAATTTGGGTTGTGCCCTGATTTGTAGGTGCACTGAACCCTCAGTGAGAGTTAGAACGCAGCTCTCCAGGCTTTGCCTTTAACTTGTGAAGTCTCAGCCTACATCTGAGAGCTTGGTACAGCCTCCTGCTCTCTTACACAGGGGTAAGGACATTTATATGAGAAAGTGAGCAATGAACTCAGTGGGTCTGTGCCCGGATCTCTGTGGTGCAGCTTTGAACCATTAATCTCTCCTGTGGCTGCCGATGTCCGTTTGGAAGCATGAAATGACATCATGAGGCTTAAAGCCAGTGCTGTCAGATAACTTTGCAGTGTTATCTTCTAAAGTAAAATGTTTTTTCTTCAAATCTGTACATATGTTATAATCCTGAGCGCCTCGTTTGCCCCTGTCTCTTTCCTTTGTCTGCCCTCTTTAATGAATTATTCACTGTTTCATAAATAAATAAGGATGCATGTACATTTTTGGAGATTTTGCAAATGCTGTTTATAGAGTAAATTTGAAGAGTATTAAAGATAGCTCTAGAAAGCATTGGGCATCAGATAACAAAACTGTAATCCAAAACACCTGCTTCACACCCAGGTTACCGTAACCCAAGGCACCAATGGATAGACTGGGAATTTTTAGGAAGAAATACTGCCTGCCATGTACTGTACTGGAAGTGTCTGCTGCCTGACATATTGTGGAACTAACGTACAGCCTCGGTGGCTGTATTTATAGCATGCGACAGCCAGATACACCACAACAAGCAGAGCTGCTCTTCAGCATCGTGGGAATTCACTAGTGTTATATCCTAACAGAAGGACAGAGCCATCTCGTCACTGAGATATTTGGTGCTCAGCTCCTCCAAAGTAGTTTCCATTAGGCTGTGCCACGTGCTTGGTGTACTGAATGTTTCATGTTGAGGCTGCTGCAAGCTAGTTTGTTGACACTCTGCCATGTGCTCTGTGCTGTGCTGCCCTCCCTGCCTGGGAGAGGGATTTGGATGGGAAGATGAGAATCCTCCTGAGCTGTTGCCCATGGATCTGCAGCTCACACAACCAAAAATCCCCCACATTCAGCATGAAGCATCCAAAGCAAGGTGCTGCCCAGGCAGTAATGATACCATCCTTCTATTTTCCATCCATGCGCAGGTGTCCAGTACATCAGCTGTGCTCACAGCTGTTGTTCATCTCAGCTGTCCCTCAGATATTGGGAATGGGATGCATGAGGAGTTGCCCACTAACTCCATCCACATAGCTCCTTGGATCTTTGGACTTGGGTGTAGGTGTGTATGCGTATTCATGTAGTGCAATGCATAAAATCATATGCTGCAGAATTTCTAAAGAAGTAATTTGTTTGCCATATGCTCATGACTGCTTTGCCAGGCTTCGCTCTTCTTCTTACCCGATGTGCACTCTCAGCCTTGTTTGAGTCCTTAAATGCCTTCATTAGACATGGTTTTCATTTACTCAACTCACCACAGAAATACTGTTCTGCTTTGGACCTCCAAATTTCTCGTCTTGAAATGATTCAAAGGTGCTGTTTAAACAGCCATAACTTAAGTCATGTTCTTGGACTGCTCCCGAGCAAGATTTACTCCGTAAGGGAAGTGGGAATTTTTCCTTCCCATTGAGACTTGTATCACTTCCATCTTACCTTGGAAAGGACCCAAGAAAGCAATTTTTCAAGTTCTTACTCTCTTTACAAGACAGTGTAAGTATTCTACATCATGTAATTGACTTCAGCAGTCTCCAAACTTTGTGTCCATTATATTGAAAAGATACAAAAAAAAAAAATAGTTGTAATAGAATTTGGAAGCTGTGGCGTGCACTTCTAGAAAGGTGACATATGGGAGAAACAGGGCAGTGGAGTGTAAGGATACTTTTTTTAACGTTTCCACCTTGTAATCCAGACCCAACTGTGGCTTTGCCACCTGTGTGTAATGCATGACTTCAAACTCATGCTGAAGTCACCTTGTATGCCCTCCTTCCCCATCGTGTGTTACCCTTCGTACTCTCAGATTCTGTTACAGAGTGATTTAAAGGGACGCTTTAAATTTGGCAGGAGCCCTGTGGCTGCCAATGAGTCTCTAATGAATCCTTCTGTGTTTTATTCATCACTGACAAGAGAATTTGGAGAGGGTGGAGATATGAATAAAGTGTGTGAGATTTGCTGCCAACAGCACGATAATTAAAGGAGAGAAGATAACAGTATACGTAATAATATTGTTACACATGCACAAAGCAGAGGCGATCATCGTGTTGGGAGCTATGTATTTTGGAGCTGTGTGCCTTTAAGACCTACATACTACGGCTGCATTTCCTCGGGGTTTTGCTTCTGAATTTCCCGTTTGGGAAAACCAGGATGGCTTTTTTTTTTCTTTTTCTTTTTGGTAATTCTCCTGACGGCACTCTCAAAACCTGGGGGTGTTTATGTGAATACTCACTGCATATCAGATGTTACGGTGTGATAAGACACGTTGTAATAAATAGGGCCTTCGCTGTCACAGACATGGCTGTTGAGCTGCACTTGTTACCTCTCCTCTACAGCGCAGCTTCTGAGTACAGCTGATATTTCTCTATTGCTCTCTGACATCTGGTGGCAGCACCAAGTAATGCACTTAATGTGCTTACAATCGTACTCGTTCAGAGGTTGGGTTTTGAAGCTTCTGTAGCTTTGCTGGAGTAAAGCAAAACAAAGTGAAACATCACAAAACCTGCCTTGTCTCTTGGCATTGTATTCTGGAGTGATCTTACCCCTGCACCCTGCAGGAGCACTCCAAGAGGGATGGGATAGGAGCAGGCCAGACCCTTCCTTAAGTCGTGTTCATATCTGTAACACCAGAAACTAAATGGTAAGCTTAAGTGGTGTACTGCACCTTGATTAAACGTGTTCCTGGTGAAATTTCACCCAGAATGGCATAAGCCTGATGAGAGCAGTGCTTCAGAAGACTTGAAAGACTTTAGCTGTCTCTGATGGTTTCTTGCTCTAACTATTAATGTGCCCAATGAGCTGGAATTTAGCTCATTTGGTGAGCTCTGAGAAAATGGCCAAGTCTGGAAACAAAATTACGCTGTCATTCTCAGCTAAAAAGAGAATTCTAGCATTTGCTTTTTCTAGAAACCATTGAGCCCTTTCTGTTCGTTTCCTTCTCTCTTCTTCCCTTTTAGAGTGCTGAGAGGGAAACTGATAAAGCAGGCAGAATGCCCATGTGTAGCAGGTGCAGCAGTGTATGAACTCACTGCAGTAAGCACAGGAGGTTGAGTCTGTGTGCGGCTGCTGAGGAGGTGTGAACAAACCCCTTGTGATAGTCAGGTGCTGTGTCACTGTCAGGTACCTCGGTTTCTCTTTGAAGGCCAGCAGCAGGAATTGAAAATGTGCTGTTAGCAGGAAGGGTGGCTTGCTTTGTACTGGTCTCTTTTCTGTTCTCTGGTTGCCCTTGTAACGCTTGCTGCTGTCTTATCAGTGGGTACTGAGACATCAGTGGGAATGGAAAGCGATGGTGATTAATTTCATGTGGCGTACTGCAGATTGCCACTCTCGTTCCAATTTTAGGCAGCGTGCTGGAAAATCTGTGTTTCTTTTCCTCCCCAGTCTCCAGTAATAAAAGAAGAAAGCAGCCAGCTAATACTCAGGAGCATAATCCCCACAGCTTCTTCGCTGTGCAGTGAGATGTGCTGCATTCACGAAGAGGCTTTTCTGCCATGGCTTCTGGTTTTGCACACCGTGCTGTATTGCCAGTTCTTGTATGGAGATGCCACAGCACTATCAAAAGCTTGTTCCACATTTCTCTAGCATAATCAAATGAGCCGGTGGTTATGAGTAACCCCTTGTTTTTTCTTTTTTTTCTTTTTTTTTCTTTTTGTTTCCTTGCTCCAGAACCCCTTTCTTGTCTAAGAGATTGCACGATTTTTATTTCTCTAGCATAGCTACCACTTATTTATCACGATGACTTTTCTGGCGCAGTAGATGGCCACATATTCCAACCCTTGTTGTTTGTTGCTAGACGACCTGGGAGCAGGGCAGAGCAGGAACAGCAGTGGCTCTTTGAACGGTCCTACTGGCTGCCCACGAAGGAAACCTGAGGCAAGATTTATGTCCATCAGCATTGCGGGGATGAACTCTGCATGGAAGAGACTTGAGAAAAGGCTGGCTGTGTTTAGCAGACGGGACAGTTTTGTGGCAACCTAAATTCCACCAGAACTTTTGTGCCTGCTTATTTCCTACTGAGATGCCCGTGGAGCACTAGTGCCAGCTCACGGAAAATGCGAGACGGAGGGACTGAGGTGGAGGTTGGGCTGCTCTGAACCTGCTCTTTGATAATTGGCTGAGGATACTGCCACCAGCACCCTAAGCCCTAACACTCTTCGGCCATGCAGGATGTGTGGGATCGTAGAAGGTGCTTTGGGGAGAACAAAATTGCTCCAGTACAGTAGGAGTAATGGTGCTTCTGGACCAAGCATCTTCCCTTGTAGGGCAGCCACATGTTGTCTTGCCCTGACTGAGGGTGCCAGGTTGTGACCAAAAGGACTGAGAGTTCTGGAGAATGATGTCAGCTCAGTAAAAGAAAGGAATATCAGGATACCTTGAGCATGTCATATCCATTCCTTATGGTCTGCTTTTGAAAGTTGTAACAGAAATCACACCATAGGAAGGTGACAGAATTTGTACTTCCCTTCACAGAATTTCAGTGTTTGTATGCGTGGAAGGGAGTGAGTGGTGTTGCCCCGGGGGTGGTGGGCCTGATATGTCTGCCAGAGGAGTCCAAAGTACAGGGTTGTTTCACCCACCTGGCTTCCATCAGTCCCCTCAGGGGACGTGTCATCCTCACGAAGGGGAGAAACCAATGCCCCATTTCTGATTATTTCCCTTGCTGACACTAAAAGACTTAGAAATGTGTCTGAAGTGTGTATACTATACAAGGAAGCTATGTCCTGACTTGCTAACTTGACTGTTTCCTGTTAGCAGTACTGAAGGCTCCCCCAAAACTGTGTGCCTCTGGCTTATTCCCCACCTACCTCTCACCACAGCTTTTACTTGCCTACTATTCTCATGACAGAAAAAAGTGTATCTTGTCTTAATTTTGATGAGTCCACTTTATCCGTTCATTGATAAGACTGTGAGTTTAATCCATTATTTTGGAAGTTCTTCCCTCAGAGAGTTTGGTAATATCATCCACAGAGCCATTTCTAGCTAGACAGAAGTCAGAGGTATTTCCTCCTTGTTCATAGTGCCATCTTCTAAACATCCTGCTAAACAAGAATGTTTAGTAGTCTGAATTGCAGCTGCCCAACTCTAGAGTTTCTCAAGGCCAGGATGGATGGGGCCCTGGGCAGCCTGAGCTGGTGGGGGGCAGCCCTGCCCACGGCAGGGGTTGGGACTGGGTGGGCTTTGAGGTCCTTCCAGCCCAAACCATTCTATGAATTATACCCAAGTCCATTCTAGTTTATTGGGTAAATATTTGACAAACGTAAAATGTTCAAGGCCAGTCTGGGTAGGACTTTGGGCATCTTGATCCTAGTGGAGGGGTGTCCCTGTCAATGGTAGGGAGTTGAAAGGATCTGATTTTTAGAAGTCCCCTCAAACCCAAACCATAGTGTGTTTTCCCACTATGAATGACAATGGAACATTATTGGATGTTTAAATGCTAAAATAAGAAGTTGAGAGGAAGCTCTTGATTTGTTGCAGAGGCAGCAGGAAAGAGAATGTGACCCTAAGAGCTGCTGCAAGATCTCCAAGCAATACAACTGCACTCTAATCTTTCATGTTCAAGATGACATAACTTACATAACAACAATTTCCTGCTTACTAGTGAACTAGCAATCAGCATGCAGAAGTTTGCTCAGTCCTTTCATGGGGAATGAGCAAATCCATAGATTTTGAGAGTTCTGAGTGGAGTCTTGGCCTGCCTTCTGCCTTGGGGAACAGTGTCCTCTTCACGTTAATTACCATCCCTGCCATGTGCCTGAGAACAGTTCCTGCTCTTCTTCCTGTCTGCTGCTTTTCATGTGGAGGTGAAGTAACCTTGGGTTTCATATAGTACAGTGGCTCCAAATTCTTCTAGACCACAGACCACACCTTTGTAGAGACATTGTTTCATAGTTGCATCAATCACTTCTGTACAAAAATACTGGTTTAGTGTATTTTATCTGTGTTTACTGCAGTTTAGTGATTGGCTCTAAGTAGGGGCAGCACAACTCTCTGCTGTTGCTGTACACAGTGCACAGCTTGCAAGTCAGTAGCTCAGTGTAGTTGTAAGAAACATCCCAGTGCTGTGTGCTTTTAGCATCACTTGGGGAAATGAGTTTGGGAACCTGCCACCACAGAGTTAGGAGCTATTTGCAGTTGCAGGTTGTTCCTTTTCTATGTGAAACGTTGGAATAGAAGATTTTTATTTAAAAGCTTCACTTAACATTTGGAAGAGCTTTTTCCTGTCTGGTTATAATTGTTAAAATAGGTCAGGGTTGAGATCGAGATCATCATAAATCACTCTCCCTTTAAAGGCAAATGTTTTCCTATGTGGCTTGAGGGACCAAAATCAAGTCTGACAGGCACAGAGCCTGCATTTTATTCTTGGCTTTTCTGCAGTGCCTCTGCCATATTTTTATCCATCTGGAAAGTGGTGCTTACCTTGCACTGCTGTTGTGGGGATTAATTAATCCCTCTATTTGCACAGTGCTTTGAACATGCCCAGATGAACTGCTGTTACTTTAATTGCCTCGTGGCTCTGTGCAGCTTCCTGTGACAGCAGGCTCTGAGCCCAAATAGACCAGCTTAGCAAGGGCCACCCAACATCCTTCAGGGGTCTGCCACTGTGTGCCCCTTCTAGCCAGCTCAAATTGAGGGGAGAGGGGCTTACTGGGGCTCGTGTGCCCCATCACCAGAGCAGCCTCCAGCACCCTCAACTGTGCACCTGAATTTAACAGCTGCACAGTTGTAATAAGTTTTCTGATGGCTTTTTGGAGCACAAGAGGACAGCTGGCCTTTGCTTAGATGTCAAACCATCATAGGATGATGTTCTACACAGTATGAAATGTATGAGAACAAAATGGGGTCCTAGCTGTCTTAAGGGTGGATTATCAATTTTATTTGTAATCTTTGAGGTTCTTAAGACTATTTGCTGCCCAGGGAGGTGGTGGAGTCACTGTCCCTGGAGGTTTTCAAGAAACATGGAGATGTGGCACTGAGGGACATGGTTAGTGGGCATGGTGAGGGTGGGCTGGTAATTGGACTAGGTGATCTTAGTGGTCTTTTCCAACCTTAATGATTCTGTGATTCTATAAACCAGATCCTTAGTGCTGTCCTTAGAGGGCAGTAGGGTTTGTAGATTTATTTAACAGAGAGCTGTCTTACATACTTGTGGTCTCACCTACTTGAATTTTTCTTGCTAAGCAGCTGACCACATTGTACTTGGAGAAGAGAACTGGTTCACAGTAGAATAGGGAGGCACAGAAAGAATATTAATCAGTCGTGGTTACAGCATTAAGTATTTGCATACCAATGACTGCTTTTCTTTACGTCTCTTCTTACAAAAGAGTTACACTGGTAAAGCATATAAGACTTTACAGATGGGCTGTAAAATATGAATATAAACACTGTGGAGACATTTGCTGTTTCATTTCCTTAGTCTCTTCGTTTGCTGTCTTACTTTATCAGTCTTCCTTTTTTGTCTTGTTAGTCTGTATTTCCTCTGTTCCCCCTTGGCAAAGTTATTTCCAAGCGGCACTGGCTGTGAATGTGCTGATGCTTGTGGAGCACTGTCCCCACCTATTGCCCGCTGCCACTGGAGCATGTCTTGGTGCGGCTGGCTTAGCAGGAGCTGCGGGAAATGCAGCCCACAAATGGACAAGGGCTGGTAAGCCAGAAGGCAGAATTTATTTTGCTGTCATCATGACGGTGGATCCTTTTCCAGTGATATATTCAGGACACTTGGATGCCAGTGGGAGGAAGTGCAGCATAAGAGAACGCAGAGAGAAAAGCCCTCTGGGAAAACATTGGGATTACTATTCGTGGGTCAGGAAACAAATTAAGGATGACAGTGCTGCATGTACAGTGGTGGCTGTGGTCAGTCTGTGGTGTCCTGTTGGACCGGTGGTGCAGGCTTTTCGTTACAGGGAGGAACAATAGTTTTAGGCATGTTGCTTTTGTTTTTAAAAGGAAGTAACCACTGCACTGGTGTAGCCCTCAGAAAATTCAGGTCCATAGGGAAGTTCAGGCTACTCCTCAGAAGAAAAACAAAACACAATAGTAGCTACGAAAATCCACTCAGGAACACCATCCTGCATATGCACATTTCTGGTGCAAATGCTAGTCTGGCCATGGGTGTCCTCACTGTGCTTTGTCTGAAAAGATATATTTTAGCCCCGTGAGAAAGAATTGCATTCCCACCATCTTTATTTTGTCAGTTCTGTACTGAAATAAGCATTCCCACTAAATGGAAGACATGTTTGTAACTCAGAGCAGTGGCAACTGTGGAGTTAGACCTGTATGTTTCCTGGAAAACCAGAGCTTGGAGCTGCCAAACTCGGCCAGGATCTCATGCTGGAGTGATACCAGTGTGTGATGAGCTATGGATTAGTGTCATTTCCTTCTTTCTCCATGTACTTTGCCACAATGTAAAACCTTTATTTATGCCATTTGACATAAAGTGGCATCTGTAAGAGGATGAAGGATAATGATTGATTATCAGCACAGCCGACCGTCTTTCTTTCTGTCACTTCAAAATATATTGACCTGCTTGCTTCAGCTGAAGCTGTGTGTCCTTTGCTTTGCTTCTGCCATGGGTTACTTTTCACGGAACAACCCAAAGCCTTCTCAAGGCTCTCCCTTGGTAATCAGGTTGCTCTTGGCCATCCCTGGAGCAATTTTATAACTTCTTGACGACGTCCCCTGTGCTAGCTGCTCTGACTCGAACTCCTCCAAAAAAAAAGATTCACACGGTAGCCTTGGGTAATGTTCATTCTGCTAATGTGCTTTGCTGCGATAAGAGGAATGACTGTCACTTGAGATAGCCGGAAAAGGAGATGAGGCGTTTATTCAGCAGGGTACAAACTGTAGTGCTTGAGTTTTCAGGGAGCCAGCAGGTACCAGTGACTGGCATGAGATGGAAGATGGCATGGTATCAGAGACATGACTGTGATCTAAACCGCACAGATTGCTCCTGTTCTCCCTCCTTCCACCAAAAAGATAGAAGCTCTTGGCTCTTGCTCCTTTACTGGTGGAAGATGGCTTTAATGCTCTTCTGCATTGTCTTTGCCATTAAAACCCAGTGTGGGGGCCATCCTTCTGCCCCTCCTGCTGGGCCTTGGGCTCTGGGAGGCAGGGGGCTGAACCCTGAGAGAGCCACTGCTGAGGAACACCATTGTGTGTGAATGCTTGGGGCCACTGTCTGAGAGGATGAGGCAGTGTTTAGACCTTGACTTCCAGGAGGAATGCCTAGGCACTCCCACACAGCTTTGCCTGCTGGCTCAGATCTTTCTGTCTTGGAGATCATCATGTGCTTGCTTGACCCCAGTTTCCAGGATGGTCAGCTCTGTATGGCTTGAGGATGTTGTGAAGAAGGTGACACATGATTGTTACAGTCAGGCAATCCTGAAGCTCTCTCCAGCAAAGTGCTATCTTCACGTGAAACTGGCTGACCACGGAGGTGGTAGTGTCACCATCCCTGGAGGTGTTCAGGAACCATGTGGATGTGGCACTGAGGGGCATAGTTAGTGGGCATGGTGGGGGTGGGCTGGTGGTTGGATCTTAGTGGTCTTCTCCAACCTTAATGGTTGGGGATGGGGCATGGAGTCTGCTTAATGCTTCTCCTTGCCAGAGGCAAAACCATTCAGGCCAAACAGACAAGGCCTATTTGGGACCTTGTGTGAGGTGAATTTTCATCACAGTGTTTTTAGGAACAGGTAAATTGACATATTCCTGGGTTTTTGTTGTCCTGCTACGCGATGCCATTAGTTATTAGAAATATTGCTGTTTTGTTGTCTTTTACTTCTAAATCAAAATAAAGGAAATAAATTTATTCAGAACTTCTGGTCAACTATGTACTTTGTTTTCATGGTATGTCTTAAGTGCTTAAAGTTGGTTCAGAACCGAGTATTAGTAATTGCACTGTATTCATTTATTTTTAACTTGACTCTAAGCCCGAAAGCAACCAGGCAGAAAAAGTATTTAATAACAGAGAAACGTAGAGGAACAGTACACACAGCACAGTGTGGTTAGCATCCCTCAGCAAAAAAGATTAAGTACTACTGTCGTCAGTGAAGCTTTGGGAGATGGAGGGAGGGGGGGAAGGGAGAGGGGAAATGTCTGATCCACTTAATGCAAAGTATAAATTGATGTCGTTTTAATTTTCTTCTTATAAGATTTACTGCTTTGCATGTAAATACCAGCCAGTGATGTTCCTATGCTGGATTTTCTATTCATATGGAGAATGTGTTCATCGACTGGAACTTAACTGATCACACAGAGTTAAGGGGAGGATAATAAAAAGCTATGGACTGAATAATGGAAGGATTTAAAAATGAGGCATGGGGGGTTGAAGATAGAATACAGTGCTATTTTGGAGGTAAGACTACAGTTGAGATTATATGTATATTTGTGGGCATCTGGCTGATCTAATGTCTATCAGACAATTATTTTGTAATTGTTAAACCTGCCGCCTTTATGGGTAGGATTAGGTTTGTTAAATACGCATGCAAAAAGCAGAACGCTCACTGGTTCTGCGCAACATCGTTTGTGTGAATCCCAATTTGGAGTGCAAGGCTTTTTATTTCTACTTTAGTTCATACACATATGGTTCGTGTTTCGCTTTTTTTTCAAAAGGATTGTAAAAATATGAGCATTTTTGAGGAGCTTAGTGATAGGAGAGAGTTTAAGATAAGAAACTGTTACCATTTTTAGAGGAACTGTTTTAGAAAGGAATAGTGGCCATGCTATTAGGCTAAAAATGCATCTTCTGAACAGCTGTATGAAATGAGCGTCTAATAATTCTGCGTCTGTATTTAATCACTTTCACTATCACAGATTTTTAATTTAAGGCTGACTTTGCCTTTTCCCCAATTAGTTTGCTATTTTAACCTTTGCGCTTAGTGAGACATGGCCGCAGGAGCTCTGCTGACATCCTCAGCACTGTGGGTAAAGAAAGAAAACAACAAGGAAAAACACATTAATAGCAGCTCTCTTAGAAACACTCAAGCATTTCATTAGCAGTTGTAAACCAGAGGAACAATAGGGAGGGCCTTATTAGATGAGAGATGGTAAATGGGAAATTGGTAATTGAAAACCAAAGTTTGATAATCCCCCCTAACAACGGCAGTGTTGTCTTATTATCTGTGTGTTTGCATTTCCATCGTGCCCCGATCACAAGTTTCTAAGGCCACACAATAAATAACAAACCAACCTTAACGAGCAAGAAAAACAATACGGTGGCTTGGCGCCAGCAAAAAATGCTGTGCAGCCATCTGCTCAGAATCAGCCCAACACCAACCAGTGCTTTGTGAGAGGGAAGTACAGATCATTCCTGAAGGCCTGATGGTCAAAATGTCACTGATTTTATGTTCTTTCCAGAGTGTATTTAATGTGACCTTTTCATTACAGGAACAGTCTCCACTGGTGTTTCTAGTTACATATCTATGTTTAAAGTTCATTGTAAGTATATAGCATCTATATTAAAAGGCTAAGGGTAGGGAGTTGAAAGAGTGTTTTGGTACGTTACCCTAAGACAACTTAAATGAAAAAATGAGTACATGGCAGGAGATGTGGGAAAAGGGCAGGTTAATACAGGTATGAGTGGCCAGAAAAGGTGATGTTTATGAGGTAAGAGGCAGTTGTTTAGGTACTTAGAGGTACAGATGAGTCCTGGAGTTTTCAGGTGACCTGGCAGCTGGACCTTGGTGCAGCAAAAGACAGCCTTTGGAGAAGGGGTGCCTATTTTCGATTGCATTATCCCTTGTAAATGCTTGGTGCTACTGAGAACTTCCCTGTTCACATACCAGCCTTCTAACAACCTCTGATAGCCAGGTTTATAGTTGCTATGAAAGTTGCTGCCCCTGTGTTTTATTTGTACACTGTGATGCCCGTTCCTGGGCAGAGTGGTTCCGTGGTTCCATCACTAGTTAACATTGACAGGCAAGCACCAATACTGGGCTGAGGGAGCAACAAAGTAAATAGAGGTCATTGTTGCTTAGCATTTAGATAACTGAAATCTGATAAAATGAGTGTGCCTCAGTGGACGGAGACTTGTGAGTTTTTCTTTCAGTATTTCTGTTAGTTGGGCAGTAATTGTTATGTGGGTGTGAGTACTCTTTGTACTTGGAGGAGCTAAACACTTGCTTATGTATTAAGAAAGGAAAAGTGAGATCTGCAAACTGTTTAAGTAACACTGTATGGATTTACGTAGACAACCATATATGCTTGATGTTGCTGAGCTACGGTTTGAAGGTTTAACAGGCATTGTCAGGTTGGAATGTAAAACCAGTAAGTCCAAATGAGATGTTCCTCACAGAAATACTTGCGCTCATTTTCCAGCCAGTTCTCATTTAACCTGGTTGTTACTGATAGTCACCTGGGTCATGCGTGCTTGTGAATAAGAGTTAGAGCGCTGCTCTAGACCTTGCATTTATACAGTTGTGAGAGCGACTCTGTAGACAGTAAATGGATGTGTTAGGCTTGGTGGCCAAATACATGCCCAATGCGCTGTGGGCGTTCAGTGCTGGCAGCCTGAATGCAGGGTTACCTGGGCTCCCAAGTGGTATGGAGCACTTCAAGCTTCTGTCCACTTCAGGGATTGGGTTTCTCTCTGTGCTGAGCAAAGGCTAGGGAGAGCAGAAGTTTCTCAGAGGAAGCCTGGTTTGGGGAGCAGCCAGCCAGGTTAGAAGACTGTATGTTATAGCACTAAAAAGATGTGACATTAATATGGCTTTTTCTGGTGCATAGGTGTTTCTAGGATTGTAGAAATGTTAGATGGAAAGCACCTCCAGAAGTGAGCAACCTGACTCCTTACTGCCACTGCTAGCTGCATCATCTGATGCCTTCGTGTATTGGCCAAACCGTTTTCCAAGCCAACAGGCTGTTACCTCTAGCAGTCCTGTGCCAAGTCTATTCAGGAGCTTATCTACATCAGGGTTAAACACCTAATTTTGTCTCAGTTTGATACAGTTGTAGTTTTGAACCCATGCAGTTCCCCAGAAGCAAACAAGGGAAGCCAGCAGATCTGGTGGACAGTGGGACTTACTCTCAGGTTGCTGTATTCAGAAGAGCAAGCCACCTTATTCTAATCTTTTCTTGTACAGTGGGCTGACCAGAGATGGAATACCTGACCATTTCTTCCCTGGACCTTTCCCACTCTCATTCTGTCATGTTTCAGCATAAATATCCAGAACCATTACTCTATCAGTGCTTTCTTGTGTAGCACTCCTATTTCCATGTACTTTCTGGAAATACATTGTTTGCACAAGACTTTTTCACACTTACATTGCATTGGTGGCTAATACTTATCTTCTGAGCACCTGGTACAGGTTTTGCATCTGTAACTCTTGACTACTGAGACCAGTGTGTGGCAGATATCTGTGTTCTTAGGCAGAGGACCCCACTCAGTTCATTGTGTGTCTTCTGTTTTGGTCTGACACTTGTCCATTTTCTCCATCGTCCTCTGTGTGATGGTATTCCTCACATTGAAAGTGTTGGCCAATTACATTACTGGTAAAATTTCCTTAAGATATTCCTATTTTTTGAGACCTTCTTCCCTAAAAACAGGTCAACCTGAATGCTTGATGAATGTCTCACTGATTCCAACAGTTTTTCCACCAGCAAAGGCTACTGCAGCTTTCCCCACTTTGTCAGCTCGTTTATCAGACTGATTTTGTACAGTTCTGTCCTGTTTTCTGTGTGGTGCTCTGTCAGCAGGTTTACTGAAGGGAGCTCAGATGGTTCCAGTGGTATTTCTGTTGTCTAAAAAGTGAGTCAGCTCTTCAGGAAGAGTTCTTGGGATTAGCTTGCGATAACTAAGCTTTAGTAAGCTATCTTGCATGGCTTTATACCATTTCCTACTTATCTCCATGCTTTCATTTAATAGAGCATGTCAGACAAACAATTTTTGTCTTTATTGTTAAGAAAAAAGACATCTGTTTAAATTAATAAAGCTTTTTTTTCCCCTTTCATTTAGCAGCAGTAGTCCAGGTAACATTGCTGGAGATGTACACTGGTGACCTTTGTTTGAAAATTAATGCTGGTTTTAAGTTTTGAAAGAAACATGTTCATAATATTTATGAATTTTAATGGAATATGGTCAGTTTAAGAAATGGCAGTGGAAATAATACCTTGCTGATAGCCTGCTGCCAGGTGCCAACCATTCCAAATGGAGCAGGCAGCAGTTCTTACCAAATGGTAAGCCAAACTGCAGATGAAAAAATACATCCTTCTTTTTTCTTTATTTTCTTTATTATTTTTTTTTCCAATAGGTAGCACTTATTTTTCTGTTTCTGTTGACACGTTATTGGTTTGGACAATGAAAGTGAGCTCACCAATTTCTAGTTGGTTTTACTTTCCAGTTTATCTTCGCTTTCTTAAACAGTGCCATTCCTGTAAAGATGCTGCAAGGGGGTATTTCCTTGCATTGAGTTAAAAATATCCATTTGAATGAGAATTCTTTTTATCCAGAACCTGTGAAAATGTGTTTCAGAAGCCCTTTCAGGTCTGAATTTTTCAGCAAATTTGATCGTGTTACCCTTTCAGTCCATCTGCTACTTCTGTCACTCATTTTGCATTCTTGGGAGTTCAACTCACTATGTCAGATCAGCACAAAGGGGAATTTGCCTGTATCTGAGCAGTCCTGTTGGGAGAGAGGGCAGTGTATGTAGAAAGAACATTTACTCATGGCAGTTCAAGCACAGGGTGCTTTGAAAGATGCTCTAAGTATTCTTTAAATGGTCTCAGAAAGTAAGTAATATGGTGTAGTGGAAAATAGAGTACCTATGTAGGGATTGTCCTGGCTTTTACAAGTGTGTCCTCTTATGTTTGGATTCAGAGTCAGGCTGTGACGTAAACTAAACATGAATATTCATTCTGTCTGTTTGTACTTTTGAAGGATTTGATTTGTGCTTCTGACCTAGGCGTTTGATGCTTAACATAAGGCTGGAGTACTTCACACCGGAGTCCTGCCAGTGTTTTCATGTTTACAAATACCTGTTTACATTTCTTTCTGAAACCAGTGTTTCGTTTTAACCATGACAAACTAAGTAGATGTTTTGAATCCTCATTTTCTCAGATAACAACACTGGTCTGACATCAGAGGTAGTGTGTATTGCCAGATCAAACTTCACAGGGACTTTGAAGCTGATCAGGTAGTTACCGAGGAAGGAATAGATTGTTGGAGAAAATTATGAAAAGTTCATGCACGTGAATGCAAGACAGTACAGCTGGTCAAGAATGGAAAAAAAATCCACCTTTTTAACATAATCTTTGGTGGACAGAGGAGAAAGGAAGCACAATAATGGCTGTTTTTGGCGAGCCCATCCTCCCCCTGCCACCCACAAGTGCAAATTTGAGCAGCAATGCAGATTCTGAATACCCTATGATTTTTAAACCCTATGGACAAAATTATTCTGTTCACATTAGGCAATTCCTTTGAAATCAAGTGGGAGAGAGGAGAGATTATCACTTTCACACTTTCATGTGTGTAAGTGTTTTATTTAGGCAGTTGAATGGAAGCAATATTTATTAATCTGCTGTTGCCATCTCTAAGACATATAGGAAGACTGATAAAGAAACTTTGGGAACATAGCTATGCATGAGGAAAGGTAAGGACAAACGTTTATGTGAAAGGGGGGAAAACATCTGAAATAGAAACATCTGAGGAAGGTGTTACCCTGGCTTCTATGTAATAATGCTGATGATATTCCGTATGAGACAATCGTCCAATCTGAACTGGTGGTTGAATTGGCTTTCTCTTGTTGGAAGGCCATGGAATTGTACAGACAGATGTTTATAATACCTAAGTGGAGAATGCCTTTCTGGGGTTCCTTAGCAGGAGAAAGTGATGCTGTATGCTGGAGTCATTCTGCTCTACCTTTCTGTACCCAGCAGACTGTAAGTGGCTTTTGAGTGGACATCTGTGGAAGGAGGAGGTCTGAAGCCATTGAAAGCTCTGGGAACTCCTCTTTGTTTTTTTTTTTTGTTGTTGGCTTTCCTGTGTTTTTGGCTGGCATTTAGAAAAGAATGAACCTACCTCTGAGTTGTAGAGTCCAAGTGCCTATCAGGCGTGCCCAGAAAGGATGCCCAGCCACTTCTGAGGAGTAGAACATGGTGATGGAGCAAACTAGCAGTCCAAGGTGAAGGAGAATGAGGAAAAGGTGACACAGCCTCCTAAAACAGTTTTAATTTTCTTTTTTTTTCTTTCTTCAGGAAAACATATTTTTGCTTTAGAAAATTTGCTTTGTTGTGCACTTATCTCTGCTCTTTTCTCTATTCCTGTTTTCCTGCTTTCCCTCAGTATTTATCTTCTTTCCATTCTTGCTCTCTAAGTAACTGAATGTACTGCTGTGATGTCAACTGTAGCACAAAATAGCTACGGTAAAACTTCTTCCAAACATTATGTACTTTAGGGCCAAGCCTTGAACTGTACTGGCAATAATATTTATGTATAATGGGGGAACATGTTGTTATATTGTGGGAACATTTTCATGTTCTGATTTCCCAATCTAAACGGACCATTTCAGTAAAAATAAAATTACCTTTTGAGAACTTGACATCCTCTCATTATATGTATGGTGTACCCAGTGAGTAGGTAGCAATAGCAGACCAAATACATCATGAGTATCCCAGTCTTAGCAGGCTTTCTTCAGGTTTGCTTTCAGCCTTCTCCAGGATGTACAATTGAGGGTCTAGTGCTTTTCCCAGTGAGAGGTATGGGGACGTCCATGTGTGCAGCAGTGTTACAAGTACTGAGCAGTGCCTGCTTGTTAGGACTGCCATGCATTAGTCCTGTCCAATGTCACAGGGCTGTGACCCCTGTCCTCAGTCAGGTGAACTAATAAATGGAAGTTATTCAGAATGGATTACTTAAACTTTCAGCTTCATCATACAGTGGCTTCATGTGTCTCACGTGAAATATTCTTGTGGTGTGCTCTTATTTGGACACCCATTTACTCATTTTTGCCATACCATTCAGCCCTAACTTTTTAACCTTTTTCTGTGGCACACATCTTCATGTGTAAATAAGTCCAGGTGTGCTCATCTCCAAAAGTCAGAAAAAGTATCGAAAGCTCCCCATCATCCATGCTGTGCTGCTGGCTATTCAGCAATACAGCTCTGCAGTAGGAAGAGCTTCATCAAGCCTCTTTCCAGTGTCCAGGTATTGTGGTTTAACTAGGCAGGTGGCTCAGCACCACAGAGTCGTTCACTCGCTGCCCCCATTCCCTGTGGGAAGGGAGAGAGAATTGGGGGAAAAATAAGTACAACTCATGGGTTGAGATAAAACTATTTACTAAGATAGAGAAAGAGAAAAGGATACTAGTTATGGCTATTGGTATGTATATATACTGAATGTATATAACAAGTGGTGCACAAGTAATTGCTCACCACCCCCTGACTGATGCCCAGCTAGCCCCTGAGCAGTGGAAGAGAGGCAGATGAACTCCCACCCCCTTCAGAACTCCTTCTGCATGATGTCCTACAGGATGGAATATCCTTTGGGCCAGTTTAAGTCAGCTGTCCTGATTCTGCTCCCTCACAGCTCTTTGGGCCCTTCACTGCAAATAGCCTTGGCTCTGTACAGCACTGCTTAGCAGCAACTGTAAACATCAGTGTGTTATCAATGTTGTTTTTCTCCTAGAACCAAACCATGGCATCATTCCAGGCACTCTGAATAAAACAATTCCATCCCAGCTGAAACTAAGACACCAGTGCATGGAAATGACCATTGATTTGTTTCCCCTGTAATTTTTCTAATAAGATCTAAACTGGGAACTTGGAACCAGGAATCTCATGGTCTGAGAGTCAAATCTTGTTGTGTGGTCTCTTGGGATGGTAAAAGGACAGAAGGGGTTAGTTGTAAGTGATTTGTATCATACAAAGTCAATTTCTTTTTTCCTTCTTAATGTATTACAGAATGTCACATTTTTTAATCAGCAAGCCATTTGTTTGGTGTTTCATTCGTGTTACATATTGTATTGGAGTAACCTGTGGGTCAGTGAGATTCAGCCCTTGTGTTTAACCTACTATGTATCTAAAGTAGCTTTTGAAAGTCTGGCCCTTTTGGTGCAAGCAAAAAACATTCATTACTGTTAAATTGTCTAGATCTTCATGTTTTTTTGATGTGGCATGTTTTGAGGTGCTTGCTACTGACAGTGAAAGCATCTCTGCAACTGCAGTACAGCAAAATGCGACATTTGCTGTATCAGGTCTTTGCGGTGTAGGGGTTTGTAACAGAATGCCAAGATTGTTGTATGAATGGAAATGTATATGTACCTCTATGTGAAACAGCAGAAAGAAGGTTAAAGAACAGCATGTGTTAACTGCTGTGGAGCACCCTTTGTATGGGTTCAGTCAAGGAACCAGATGGCAAGAAGCAGAAGAAAAATCTAACCCAAAGACAGCATAGTCCAATGAAGCAGCAGATTGCAGGTGATATTCATTCCTAAATAGTACTGAGGATGAGCCCCAAATCATTTGTATTCAGTCCCATTAAGAAGAACCAGGATGTTGTGAGGACCAAACATCCAATGTCTCCTGACCTCTGTGGTGTACACTGGAGATCCTGGCCAGACTGGCTAGGTGGGCATGAGCATCCCGATACTTACTGAACATGAGTATCCCTAAGAAAAATCAGCGTAGGAGTTTTCTATAATGAAATCACATTGCTCTTCCATAAAGTCTTACTCTGAGCTTTGTTACACTAATCTCCTACAATTGTAGTGTTCATAGGTGGAGAAGTGAGAAGTGATATAGAGAGACTATCTCAGTGAAGCCGCTGTTATTTGTTGGGTTGTATTCTTCTCCGAAGGCTGATCTAGGAGCACTTGAATGGATATAACCTGTTTTTGAAGAACTGAAACATAGTCAGACATGCCATAATCCCAAGGTGTTTGTCAGGGCTGCCATGGCTGGAAGCAGGCTTTGTTGTGTATTTTCTCCCTTTGAATCCTAGAAAGGTGCATGTTTCCTGAGCTTTGTCCTCAGCAATGGCCAGGCAGAACTCCCTGACAGCCTGGAATGCTTGGAGGCCACGATATCCATCTGCTGATATAATCCAAAATAAAAGACAGGTCTTTAAATTTGTGCATGTTAATTGAGCAGGAGGATGTGCCCCCTTTCTGTATGCCTGGAGTATGGATGTGGAAGCACTGTAATGCCTGTCAGCAACAAGATTGGCAACTCGAAATTGAAGAGGGACATCTGGACTTCTCCAATAGCTTTTTGTCTAGTTTTTTCTTTTTTTTTTCCTTTTTTTTTTAATTATTACATGTGAGTGAGTGCAGCAACTTTATCTACTGTGCCTTTCTTGCTGATAGCACTGTTTTGTTTGCAGGCAGCCAGGCTCCAGTACCTTAGCTTTTCATAGCCCATTCAGTAAGTCACCATGTCGGTGGCGTGTCATCCTGGATTAAGAGTGAGCATCAGCTAGAGCCAGATAGAATGACAAATTTGGGAGCTACTTCCATGCCTGGAGCCAGTCACAGAATGGTCTTAGTGACAGCTGCTGGCAGTGTGTAGTAAGAGCTGCTGAAGTAAAGTAGGAAAGCTTCGTAAATGTATGGGTGAGAGTAATGGGCTAGGAATTTGTGTGGCTCATGCCAGCCTTTTAATGCCTTCTATTTTCTCTCCTTAGTAGGTGGCTCCCCAAATTGGAACCATTTAAGATCATAGATGAGGCTTGAGCAAGCATGGCTGGCAACCGTGCAGACATGAATTTTACAACAACTGATCAAATGAAATAAAGCAGAATGATGTGTATAATGATGGGAGCATTAGCTTGTCTTACTGTTAATATGAATGCGAGTAAGATAAATATTGGATTTCTGTAAATAAACTATCATTATACTAGCATGAGACCTTCCTTCAGACTGTAATTCTCCCTGAAAAAGAGACGGTGGTTTTCATTTCAACGGGAGCTCTGCACTGAATCATTTCCTTTAATTGCTATTCTAAAATATATAACAGGTTTTTTTTTAATGCCTACTTTTTATATTTATGTTTTTATTATCCATTAATTGCAGTATTTCCATTCAAGCTTGAAAATGAAATTGCTTCCTCAATGTATTTCTTGTCTGCTCTATGTAAACATGGGCTTTTTTTATTAGCCTTGTTTCCAGTGAAGCTGAAAGCACACCAGCACTGAGAGGCTTCTGTTGGCTGTCCTATTTACAGGCATTTTAAAGGGAACTCAGAAAAGCTGGCAGAAAGGGCAAACCTCATCTCTTTTTTCTTATGGGGAATTTATCTTTTGCGTTGGGGATTGATCTGCAAAAGCTTCATCGTGGAATTTATCCTTAATTCGGTGCAACTATCTACTAGTTAAACCTCAAATTTCCATTCCTTTTCTGGGCGAAAAGGCCAACCACCCCCTTGCCACAGCCTCCTTTCAGGTGGTTGTAGAGAGCAATAAGGTCTCCCCTGAGCCTCCTCTTCTCCATACTGAACAATCCCAGTTCCCACAGCCGTTCCCTATAAGACTTGTGCTCCAGACCCCTCACAGCACCGTTTCCCTTCTTTGGACATGTTTCAGGGGCTCAGTGTCTTTCCTGTAGTGAGGAACCCCAAACTGAACACAGCACTCGAGATGCAGCCTCACCGTTGCCCAGTTTTGGGAGATGTGGGCAGTGATCACATGAAGCTGCTTCTGCCCTGCTTTAAGCAGATGGTGGAGAATAGCACCAGGTGCTGTGGTGGCTGCTCAGCTCTGCCTTTTGGGTGGCTGCTGCAGGCAGCCCAGCAAGGCTTCCTGATGCCTTGATTTGTAACTGAGAGTCTGAACAGTGTGTGCCAGAATGAGGGATCGTGATAAAGTCCTTCTCTCCCTCTTCACTTAAACAGCCCACCTCCTTCATTTATTTGCTTTGATTTTCAGTGGATTTGGTTAGCAAGTATGTTAGAGTTGTTAAAACCTGATGGGAGCTGATGAGATGCATAGCAAAAAAGACTTATTTCAAAGTGAATCATCGTTAATAACAGTAAGATGTGCAAAGTTGGATACAATTTGGCCCATCTCTCATTAGATACATCACTGCAGCTTTTTGAAGAAAAGAAGACATGAAGGAGAAATGAACAAGCAAGCTGCAAGTGCTGCATGTGGCCGTGTGAGAGTTTGATCCATACCTTCTGTAAATCTCGCGCTGCATCTCATGAGCATTCTTGCTCCAAAGTTTTTAGGTCTGTCACTAATTTTGGCAAAGGATGTTCTGCAGGCCATCAGTATGTCAGAGGCCTGAATGGTCTGCAAATGGAACTGGCAATAATTGCACCAGCAGACTTCTCAGGTTCTTCTGAAGAGTTTCAGAGCAGTTCAGCTACAGTATTAGCGCCTGTGTTCTCAAATGCGCTGTGATAAAGCTTCAGGGTGGGATAAACATGTGTCCCGTAGCTTCTGGATCCGCATCAAGGTGTAAGATGAGTTAAAGTGGTGGGAGACCTATGATTAAAAGCTCTTCTGATGTCCTTACAGTCTTCATGGATCTGAGCTGCAGATCAGGTTATCCATTTATTGTTGACCATATCAGTATCTCTTCTAACTTACAGTAGCCTTTTGGAGATGTCTGAGTATTTGCATCTCAGAAGAGCATTAAATACAAATAATATAGTTTCCTGTGAGTTATCAAGTACATACAAGCTGTGTGTTGTACGTATACATATGTATACAAATGTGAAACACAATTCAATTGCTTCTTTTATGTAATGCACGATTGTTTTGGTTACAGACCATTAACTGTTTTGAAAGAACATTTATCAACTGCAGACTGTCAGATGTGGAGGCGATCATTTTGAATTTTGGTTCTTAGGGGTGTTTTTCCTTCAGTATGATGTACTGCAAGGCCAGTTCACTGCAGTCTTGTGCTGAACGCTCTGTAGCAATGAGCATGCTAGGAAGTTGTTCCTTCTATTCTGCTGCCCTGTTGCTCTTGCCCCTTTCTACCAGTGCAGCTTGTGGAGCAGTCAACTTCTTTCTGCTGAGGATCAGTATATTCTGATAGCACAGGTTCACACACACAGCTGAGCATCACCTCCTTGAATGACTTGCTTGCAGATGAAGAGGCGGTATCCCTGTTAAACCTTTGAAGAAGGGTGTTGATGTTCACTCTAGCTGGGAACTGATCTTGCATAGGAGAACCCTGACATCTGCATAGTTGTTTCAGGAGTGTGTGTACGTGATTTGTTTGCAGGCAGTTGCTGATTTTAAGAACTGTGCATTCTAAAAATGCGCACTAACACACTCCACAAATGGCTGCTTCTTTAAGTCTTAGAAGTTAAGAATTGTCAGTACATGGTGTCCGTTTGCTGTGCAGGCTCTGGAGGAACTGACAAATTGGAATTTCATCAGCCTTCTTCCTCCTCCTGTTTTTTTGCTGTTAGGAAGATGTGATGGGAGAGAACACCCTTGGTTATTAAATGCAGAGGAGTGCAGAAAGTATCTGCACACCACAGTTTGTGGGAATGCCTTCCTGTTTGGATTCAAGGCTGATATTTCCTTCCCCTCCCTAAAAAGGTATATGAGTGTTAAAAAGCACTGCTTCTGACTTTGGCTTTGATTTCTTTAGTAGAAATGGCATGTGAAAAGCAGTGTATTGCAAATGACAGAGTAGTATGAAAAACTGCTGTGTAGGTGCTAAGAGAGAGCACTGGACCTTGACTGGGACAAACCTAAGTTATTTTGGAGTGGTACAAACCATGCTTTGGTTTTCCTTTGCCTTGTTTTGTTACCTTCTTTGCTTTGTTGGATGCATTGCTACCTACTTTGGGAGGGTTGGTAGCCAAGGTGTGGGTGAGAGCAAGCGTGGATAGCTATAGAGAACATTGCCTTTGATGGGCTGAATTGGGTACACTGAACGCTTGCTTTCTCATGATGACTCATTTGAACTGCACAGCAACGTGGTGAGAGTGCACTGTGTGTACTGCTTTCTGAAACAGACCTGTATGTACCAGAAGCATTTCCTACAGCACAGTACCTGAAAGAGCTGGAGAGGAAAACATGGGTCGTGCAAAGGGAGAGAAGGAAAGATGAGAAGTCTTCAGTAGGAAAGAAATATGGCCTTTCGGGAAGGGAAGAATGTACAGAAGGAATGTCAGTTCTCCATCACTTCTAAGAGCGATTAGGAGAATGTAAATAACCAGTGGTTTCCAATAAAATGGGATCATTACATTAGGAGTTTAGTTGCAATAATAAAATCCTTTTTAAACTTTAAACAAAGCACTTACCAGATCACCACGTGTGCCCCCGAGCTGATTTTTCGTGGATTGAACTGCAATGCAGGCTGCAGCTGACTACTGCCTTGGCAGAGGAGCCCTGGCACTGAGCAGATGGAGGCTGCTTGCCCCCTCCTTCCTCTCACAGGTTCCAGCCAATCTGAGTTTTTAGCAGACCCCCTGCTTTCCACTTGCTCCACTGCCCAGCAGTCCCCCTCTGACAGATGAAGGGACACAAGCTGCCCACACACCATCTTCTGCAGGCAGCGATCCTAGGATGAGAGGGAGTGGCCTCAAGTTGTGCCAGGGGAGGTTCAGGTTGGATATTAGGAAAAATTTCTTCTCCAGAAGAGTGGTGAGGCAGTGGCACAGGCTGCCCAGGGAGGTGGTGGAGTCACCGTCCCTGGAGGTGTTCGAGAACCGTATGGATGTGGCACTGAGGGACGTGGTCAGTGGGCATGGTATATACAGTGGGGATGGGCTGGTGATTGGACTAGGTGGTCTTAGAGGTCTTTTCCAACCTTAATGATTTTGTGACTCTGTGATTCTACCTGCTTTACCCTACTGGAGATTCCCAGCCTTTGAAGAAGCATCTCTGGGTTGTGCGCGCCTTCTTCTTGTATCTTAGCGCCATGAGGGGCTCCTCATAAACCTGTGGTCTGCTGGCATTCAGAAATCCTTCTCCTGCTCTACTGTTTGCAGATTAAGGAGCTTGAAACTTCTGGCCTTGGTCCCAGCAGCATGACCTTGAATTTGCAACTACTGAGTTTCATCATACATCTATTATCGCCCATTTCTGTGCTGTAGTCTGCTGTTTCTGAAGGATATTAGGAATGTAAGCGCCTGAATGCAAAGTGTTTCCAGGAGAGATTCATACCAGTGCTGTTGTATGCTGTGATTAATGAGCTTGTTAATCAGTTTTTAATTCCTTTCAAGTCTTTTTACTGCTAAATTTTAACTTTGTAAGGACAGTAGATAAATAATCTGATAGCTCTGCTTTGCCTCAAGTCTCCTCAGCAAAGAGAGAAATCACTCTGGTTCTTGTGCTGCTATGGATGTCATTACTGCCTCTCGTTACTCAGGAGGAAGCTGTGTGGGACTACTGCAGCCCTAATTACAGATATGCAATTGGCATACAGGCAGCAGCGGACTAGTGCCTGGTTAGAGATGGAACGGGACTGATACCGCCCTGCATCTGCACCAGAGTATTCATGTGCTCAGCAGGCCTGGATGCTGCTCTTGCCCTCTGGGTGCATTGCTGAGGATGGTGCAACCGAGAGGCCCTTTTCCACATATGGACTTTGCATGTGTTTGAATGATTGCAGCAAATGAAAAGAAAAAAAAAATAAGGCCAGACTGCTGGATTGCAGTGGTGGCCATGACTTTCAAGCTCTGTGGCAGTGTTCTCATCCACCCACTGCTGCCTTGCCAAAGTGAAGTGAAAAGTGTTATGGACACCACCTCTTGAGAGCAACAGATCTGGACAGAAGTCATCCCCAGTGACACAGGCCCTGGGGCTAGCTCGTTGGTGGGATGCTCTCCTTCCCATTCCCACAACACTAGGAATTATTCTGATGGTTTCCCAGTGCATGCTGTGCCCTTTAGTGCATACCACAGTCTTGCTCTGTTATGCCGAAAACCAGAGGCACTGTGTTGTGGTGGGTTTGGTGACCACTGGAACACTGTGAATCTGGTTGTCAATCACGGATGGTAGGAACCAGTAATCTCATGCCATATACTTGGCAGAAGAAAAGGATATTCAGAAGATAAATCAAGGAAGGAGCCACTTAGCTGCAGATGGGATTTTGGCTGTGCAAAGCAGTGCAGCATTTGCAGAGCAACCTGTAGGTGTGCTGGCCAGAGCCCTGCTGTGAAGATGCTGCCTTACTGCTGCATCAGGCCTAAACCATAAAATATTTTGTCTAATTTATTGAAGTATCTTATGCAAAAATGAGTGTAAGTCTCATAGTGAAGGTCTTGATTTGACTGAGATATCTAAGCGTTTCTGTAAGTGCAAGGTGGGATAAAGCTGAGTTGTAGACCATCAGGATATGTCTGTTCATTATAACCATTCACAATGTGCATGATCTTAGTATGGAGATCAGGTCCCAAATCTCATTATTCTTCCTGAATCTCCAGTAAGTGGCATGTCATTAACAATTTCCTTATAGAAAAAAATCTATGAGAATGGGTATTTGCTACTACATTAGCAAGAAATGATTCCTTCTGAGCCACATTGCAAGGCTCTTTTCAAGCTGTTGTGTTGTGTGCCCTCCCCTCCCACTGCACTCTTTGTTAACGCTTTTTAGGATTTCTTGGGACATACCTGGTTTTTCAACATGCAGAAAACTGAATGACATATATTCCCCTCCCCCAGTTAGTTAGAGGACCATTGGCCTCTTCTCCGGATGTCAAGGAGCACTGGAGGAGTTAGGGATAAGGACATACTCTATTTCCTACAGGGTCAGTGGTGAGCGGCCTGACCTATTGTGTTCTCTGTGATAACCTAATGGTCACATCGATGCCTATCTGAGAATTGGTATTTTACTTCCTTTCCATAATACAGATGGCAGCCCTGTCCATGGCAGCAGGGTTGGAACAGGATGACCTTTGAGGTCCCCTTGAACCCAAGCCATTCTGTGATTCTATGAATATTTTTAAACTAGATCTACGTTTTCAGCTCCAAGGATATGAATGTCACAGCAGCTCCCTTATGACAAGCATTCATGTGTTTGCAGTAGCGTCACAGCAAGGAAGAGCAGTGAACCTCACAAATATTTTGGAGAAAGAAATGGGATTTAAGTCTGCACAGAGGAAGTAGGTTGTTAAGCTTGACATTTGCTTATCTAATCAAAATCTGCTGCAATGTATTTCAGGTTAAACTTGTGGCTGTCTGCTGACCCGGATGCTGTAGCTTGCTCATGCTGGTATTCCTGATAGTTTCTGCAGGGAGGGTACGGACCAGTAGTTTTAATAAACAGGAATCACAGTTCAGTATGGAAACAGCGAGAGCTGTGCTAGGTAATCTGTTTGTGACAGCAGCTGGTACTAGATGGATGCTGAGCAGCGTGGATCATAATTCAAAGAGACTGCTAGGGCAGAGGGACAAGCCAGGAGCTGCTGTGTTGGACATCCTGCCCACCCAGCAGCAGGAGGCAACTGGGAGCCCAAAGACCTAGGTAAGATAGGCATTGGATTGCAGAGAGGGACAAAAGCTAACAAATTCAGGTCATGATGTTTTTCTTTGCATCCTTAGGGCTGGATTTCTTTAGAAAGACATTGTTTAGGGGGAAGCTGTCAGCAAGAGAGGAAGGACAGGGACAAGCCTGAGTTAGAAAAGGTGGGAGGCACTGGATTTAAACTAAAAAAAAAAAAAAAGGCAGTTCTGCTGGAAGCATTTGTTTCATCAGGTTTTTCTTAGCAGCTTCATTTTTTTTATGTGGAAATACTGGGCAGTAACATTGGTAATTGCACCTTTGGTGGTGGTTTTGTGTTGCTGTTTTCTGTCAGTGTGCATCCTTTATTTTTCCCAAGGCAGAGGGAAAGCCGTGGAAGAGTTGCCTTCTTCCAAAGACACAACTTTCTTTTAGTTCCAGCAGCAGTCAGTACTGTGCAAAAGATAATTGAGGTAGGTCTGTGTGGTGCAGTGAAGATGCCCAGATATGAGGACAGAGCATTCAGCTGTGTGGCTGGCTTACGTGCATCTCTGCATTGCATCACATCTTCTCTTACTGCTTTGCTCCTGCTTCTGAAGTGCTGACACTGACGCTCCAAGGAAGATTTACGTCTGGTTTAGTCCCCTGCTGCCTGATGAGAGCCCAGAGAGGGAGGCAAAGATTCAAAGCCAGCCACTCCGCTTGCTCGGCAGGCTGCAAAGCAAGAACATTTTGAATGTGATCCCTCACTTATTTTGGGAAACTCATAAAATTTTCAGAGGTAGGCCAGTTATTTTTAAGCCTTTCCAGACATACTTTTAATGCTGGGGGTATGCTCTGGATGCTGTCAAGGTCGACCATTTCTTCGTGACAAAGTTTCCCTCCCTTGGGGAAATATCTGGTATATCTAATTAGCTGCGCACCTTGGTCCTCTCTCATTTCCTCATAGCCTGCTAAACCAATCACTAGGCCTTTCAGCTTCAGCCAAGATGGATCACATGAGTTCTTGTCTGCCTTGCCATGGCTTTGTCCATTTTATCTACAGACTTTCTCTAGTCCATTTGAGAAGACTGCATCAGAATAGTTCTGAGACAGCACACCTCTGCTGAGGTACAAGGAGGCTGGTGTTTGGAAATCAGGGAGCTGACCTGGGTATTTTCTTTGCATTTACCTCTTTTCTACTGCTTTGAAATTCTTTTTAAGTTGCACACATTTTGCATTCATTTAGCAAGGGTGTGAATATGGAATTGAATAGAAAAAATGATACCAACAATGAGATCTTGATTTATGAAGCTCACCTCCTGCTTCATGGTTCTGCAGTAGAGAAGTGGTCCAGAGAAATGCTGAGCTCTCTCAGCTGCTCTGAAATCAGTAGGGTTTGCTGTGTGGTCGGCATCAATGAGGACTGAGTACCAAGTCTTATTTTGCCAGAGCTTAGGAAGCAAAATAGCTGACATCTGTAATGAACAGGAGGACATGAATTATGTAGACAAATAAACTAGCAATTACTGCTGCACATTTATCTTCACCTCTGTAAATGATAAACTTTAATGTTCCATATGGAAGCCCTGTGTATAAATTAGTTTCTCTGCATTTAGGGCTGTTGAAATCTCTGTGGATGTGAGATGGAGTTCCTTTTATATCTCCTATCTCAGTTTGAGGCAGCAGCTCCCTCTATGCCATACTGCAAATGCTCTGTGAGATTTTGGGTGTGAAGAAAGCAGACTTCATTAGGATGCTGTGTGCATCCCACTTGAAGGAGTATATAGTGTTTTCCTGCGTAATTCTGATGGAATTAAAGATAGAGCACTTTCAGAAGTTATTCTCCAATTCTCTTCTCTTATTTACATATTTCTTTCCTGTTATCCAGGAAGAAGGGGTTGATAGTTTAATCTTCATCCTGGCGCTATTAAAATAAGTAATTCCTAGGCGTTCTTGTATTGTCCCTTATTGAGAAACTGAATGTCTTCAGTCTTATTTCTGATTTCAGAAATGCGTAACATTATCAAAGTATCATTCTCTCCCTGGCTTCTATAAAGCTGCAGCACATATCCTTGTATAAAAGCTATTGACCGTGTCTTTGTCTGTATGTCTTGTAAAAGCAGAAGGCTTACTGGACAAGTGAAGTTACACTTAGCATTCAGTTTAATTGTATTTCTGCCTGTCTGAAGCACGTTAACTTTTTCACCCCAACCAGTCAGCTCCAGGATTGGAGACAGTAAGGTCTGTGACACTAAGAACATTCATACTAACTCTGAAGGAAGGAGAAAGGAACTCGAAAGCTTCCTTTTGACTATCACTTTTAAACTAAAACTAGGGGAGATTTAGGTTAGATGTTGGCAGAAATCCTTTCCCCAGAGGGCAGTGATGCTCTGGCACAGGCTGCCCAGAGAAGCTGTGGTGCCCCATCCTTGGAGGTGCTCAAGGCCAGGTTGGATGGGGCCCTGGGCAGCCTGAGCTGGTGGGGGGCAGCCCTGCCCATGG
>JANHGO010001359.1:0-34682 GCA_024606505.1 Aquila spilogaster
TTAGACTAGATATTAGGAAGAAATTCTTTACTGTGAGGGTGGTGAGACACTGGAACAGGTTGCCCAGAGAGGTTGTGAATGCCCCCTCCCTGGAAGCACTCAAGGCCATTCTGGATGGGGCTGTGAGCAACCTGGTCTACAGGCACGTGTCCCTGCCTATAGCAGGGGGTTGGGACTAGATGATCTTAAAGGTCCCTTCCAACCCAAACCATTCTATGATTCTGTTTCTCTTGATATTGTCTAGGTAGCCATCACCTATCAGATCAATGTGCTCTGCATATATTAATAGATTTACAAAATAGCACTGATTTGACTATGCTAAGTTTAAATTTAAATTGAAACTTATTTTTATCTTAACCTGTATTATTCAAAAGAATAAAATGTTTGTAGGATTAACTTATTAAATCAGAATATGGTTATGAGGAAAACTGAGTTTGGGTTTGGCAGCTGAAAAAAAATCTATTAACATGCTGACATTAATCTGTTTTTTCTCTCTAAAAAAATCAAACATATGGTTTTGTATATAGCACAACATTTTTCTCAAACTTGACTGAAATATTTAATTTCAAGAAAGATGAAACCTGTGCTCATTAATGAGATATTAATAAAGATAATGTTGTAATCTTTCTTTTACTCAGTACCTCAGGAGTCGAAGCACTTAAAGTGAATATCCCTAGCTAAGGCTTAGTTTTACTGTTTCATTTTCTCAATGAATAGTGCATGGAACATCTTCAGTTAGGTGGCACAGTTTCATAATGCTCATTGATCAAAATGTTACCCTACATTATCTAATTAAATTGTCCTTGTGTTCTTTTGTAAAATTCTAATATCTTTTAAATTAAGAGTTTAGATCCTTAAGTTATTTTCTCGGAGGTCCTTTCACTCACATCGGCTTAGTAATTACTGAAACTAAAACAGGCACCATCTTTTTAAACAAGATGATGTGAGTTCTTACAGTCTGAAAACATGCAAATAAGTCTAATTGTTTCTTAAGATTCTGTCATGTCAAAAGCATTATTTCCCTAAAATAAATTATGGTAACTTACATTACTTTGTAATCAATATTATGATCTCTCTTCTATATTCCTATGTTTCTTCTTCCAAAAAAGGTCTTGTGTCGCGGAAAACAGAATGACAATTGATGTTCTATAGGTAGTAATTAAGTCTGTATTTTAGACACTGTATGAGCTAATGTTTATTGTACTTGTCATCTTTATTTTCATTAAAAAACACTTTTCTTCATTTCTATTATTTTGTATAATTATCCTGATCATTACATTTCCTTTCATTCTTTTATTTCGTATATGTATATTTTCATTACATTTTAGGTCACCAATATTTTTTTTATGTACAGAAATTCAAACATGAAACATAAGCCGCAGCTAGGCTATAACTTTATTTTTTCAAAGAAAGATTATCACCAGTAGTTTACCTGTAAAGCTATTTGATTTCCCAGCTGACCACAGGAGCAAATAGGCTTCCACTCCTGTTGAACAATGCAGAGGAAAATGACTGGCTTTATAGCTGGGTTTAGAGATAATCTGCAACCCCTTATCTGCTTATTTCACTTTTCTTCTTTGCTTGCACCAGAGATGGAGTGTCACTAAACAATGTGTATTCTAAATACAGACTGAAACGAAATTACATTTTGCATGTGTTGGTGAGGAGCTGGACTTGAAAGAGCATTGTCTTCATAGTGGATTGTCCTGTTCATATAAGGAATCCCTTAAGCCAAGTCAATCTCATTTTAGCAAATCTCTTTTCTTCTATATTATATTTCCCTATATTCTATTATTTACTTTTCTCCATTGGTCTCTCCTAATTCTTTCCTTTCTCTCTTTAATACCCTGCTGTGAACATTTTTTTTTGCCATCAGTTTTGTTGAAAACAAAGTTAAGATACTTTATGCTAATTAAAATTCAGATCTGATAATACATACACTAATGAGTCATACTAACTTCAGTTTACTGAATCGTTCTTTAAAAGGGATGCTTTAATTTCTTTTTTCCTTTTCACCTGTAAATCAGTGTCCCTGTAGTAATGATGGTTTAGTATAATACAGGTATGTGATAACCTACACAGACATTTATTTATGTATTTCTATTTCATAGTGCTTTGGAACTGATCTGAGAAATACAGTAAACTGTATTCTAATAGTCATCTCTATTTTTATGTGTTCTAATTAACATTTTAAAGTTGCTTCATTCCTTCACAAAATATGTACTTAAGCATTTTTCAGTCTTCAAATAATCATTTTTAAACATTCTTTGTGCTCATGAAGTCAGAGCTCTAGAAACGTCCATCCCATTTAGCTAAAGTAAAATTATCAGCATGTGATCTTGAAGATCCTAAAACTCACCCAGCATAAGAGTAAAATTCAGTTGTCACATTATTTCATAATTCATTGTCAAGCTTATGCTTTCCAGCAGGAAAAGCATAGCGATGACTGGATATTACGCGTGGGTGATTCTGTCCCGCTTTCTGCCGTTGGTCTTCATCTTCTCTCTGCAAGCTGCCTGTCCCTGTGAGTACTTGACAACTGTAGCAGCTCAACACAGCGTGAGGGAGCAGAAAATGCTCAGCAGCATGTGTTCTTTGTTAGTGCCAGCGTGTGACTGAAACATACAGAAGCACGTAAAACTGTTTCTAACAAACTGCTTGTAATTTAATTAATTATCAATATTTTTGTAGTAATATTTTGACATGAAATCTTGTTTTATTCCTCACAAATATATGATATAGTAATACTTGAAATAAATAGAAGGGAAAGTCCTCAGCATTCCCCATTCCCCCTCCGCATCCCACACCAGATACTGCGATTTTCTTCAGTCACTTAACATAAATGTTGCTTGGACATACCATTTTCTTCGATGTCAGTTTAATGTATTTAAATGTCCCTTTCTCCATCGTTGTAGTAACTAACATTTCATAGCTGTATAACTGTAGTTAAATTTCCCTTCCCAGGGAAATAGGGAAGATCTATTACCTTTCCTTTTCTTTTTAATATATATGTGTGTATTTTGTGCGTATATAGTTGAAGCAAAGATGGCTATAATATCACTTTAAATATAATTTCAGTAGAGGATGGAGCAAGGATTTGTCAGTAGGTTACTGAACTCTTGGGTTGGTTGTTTGCTGTTTCCTTTCAGCATCGCTGAGGGTATTGTGGCACAGGGGCACCTGATTAGTCATACTCTGTGGTCAGCTAAAGTGGATTTAATGTAAGAAGCATTCACAGATTTTGTGAAGAAATAGACTTGACTTTTATTGTAAAGCAAAACCAAGGAATTGCTGTCAGCCGGAAACCTATGTCAGCATGCCTTGTTGAGTACTCTGAGAGCTGACAGTAAGGAAAATACTGCAGACCTAGTTTTCAGAAAAAATGAATCACTCCTGGTTGAGTAGCTGGAATGAATAAGAGCAAAATGTTCACAGGTAGTGAAGTAATGCTGCATGAGTGCTTTGACACTCACCCATGACATCAGATCATCTTTCAACATTATGATAAAAAAGTCAACAAAATGTTTTACACTTGGACTTTTATTTAACAACTATGAAATATATATAAACATTTATATTTGCCACTTCTAAAATGGTAATTATAAGCTAAGGGCAAAATTAACTTGTGTGTATATTAAATTTGTGACTGGTTTAGTTTTATATATTGCATGTTTCTAACATGCCAGTAAATTAACCTAAAGTTCAGTATTTTACCTGCTGCTGTACAAAGGACTAGGATGCTCTGCTGTTCATCTCATACAGTAAACTCCTCCATGTTAACCCTTTAAGAAATTCCTAATATTCCCAGACTGCTCTACTCTCTTCTTATACATGAAAATCTTGTTAAACTTTTTTTGTCCTCATCACTCTTATCATAGAATCATAGAATGGCTTGGATGGGAAGAGACCTTAAACATCATCCAGTTTCAACCTCTCTGCCATGGGCAGGGTTGCAGCCACTGGATCAGGCTGCCCAGGGCCCCATCCAATCTGACCATGAACACATCAAGGGATAGGGCACCCACAACATCTCTGGGCAAACTGTGCCAGTGCCTCACCAGCCTCTGAGTAAAAACTTTTTTCCTAATACCTAACCTAAATTTCCCCTCTTTAGTTTAAAGCCATTCCCCCTTGTCCTATCACTATTAGACAGTGTAAAAAGTCACTCTCGTTCCTGCTTATAAGCTCCCTTCAAGTATTGGAAGGCTGCAATGAGGTCTCCCCCAGAGCCTTCTCTTCTCTTCTACTCTTGTCAGTGTGTTCTTCTCTTAAGAAGGCTGCCATCTTTCTTCTGTCCATGCTGACTTCAAGTTTTCTGTCAAGATCATCTGTCTACCATAACTCAAAAAAGAGATGCTAGATGGACACTATTTTTTCCTGTGTTCCTCTGTGCTATAGTTTATGCATAATTCCTTCTGCCATGCAAATTTTTGCTACATCAAGAATCCTGTGTGGCCATCATTTTTCTTCTCTTCTAAGCCAGTTTTTTTCACTTTTATTTTCCAACCCAGACTCTAAGAATTTTCCTTTCTGATCATCTGTCCAGAATAATCTGCTTACGATAGTAGAGCATGTATTTGATAAATTCGGCTCAGTGTTAGGTCAAAAATTAGCTGGCAAGATTATGTAATTCTAGACTGTTATTGTAAGTGTCAGTTTAAGCTGCAGATAATTGCAAACTTACAGAAGGTAGGGCCATGGTAATTCTGTTCTGTTCATGATAGCAGTTAACTATTTAAGTTCTGTTATGAACAAAAATATTCTGTTAAGTGTTTGGGAGCTGTCCTAATATAATATGAGTTGCAACCTTACTACATCCCCGTATCAAGTTCTTGATGGCAGTGAGACGAAGACGTCTCTTCAAATCTGCCTGTTACTTTGGACTACTTCCAGTTATTGAAAAATCAACTGTATCTGTTGTCAGCCTTACAGAGATCAGATGACTCATTTGCTTTTGATAAATATGAGCTGCCACTTGAAATAAATAATGGCAAAAATACCATCCTTCTTCTGTGAACTACATGGAGTCATTACAGCTCTTCATGTACTAACATTAATTATATACATGTTCACTATTTTTGGCAAATAATGCAATTACTGGAAAATAATAAGCAGCTGCATGTCCAGACCATAGAGCCATGTTTGAAGCAAAGATTGCATCAAACCCTAATTGTTCCTGGCTTGATAGCTGTATATTACAATTACAATGTGTTCACTCTCTGTTTATGCTCTTTCATGTCTTATTAATTCATGTAATAATAAATGTCTGAGAATAACTGAGAATTAACACGGCTGAGAATAAGTATGGGTTACAAATATATCTCTCTACTAATAGTAGCTATGTTAAGAACCACATCAAAGGAGAAATAACAAACGATTTTCTATATAACCTTCAAATTTCCAGTTAAGACTAAGGTATAATTGTACATTGTGAAATACATTTATCAAGTGTTGTGATTCATGAATTTAGCTACCCTGTTACAAACTATGAGCTTACCAATTCTCTTCTATGTTTAGACAGTAAGAGTAATGGCAGGCCTATAAAAGCCTAACTAAATTGTGAATTTTCCATACAACATCAAGTCATTTTAGTATTTCTTTTAAGCTACTTAGAGTGATAATGACAAACAATTATGTTTTTACAAGAGGTTATCTACAGGCTATTTTACAAATTATTTACAGTAGCCTGAAATATATTGTTTATGGACCATTTGTGTTCCCTCATGAACAGAGATAATGAACATTTAAGAGCAAGTTAGTGACAAACAAATGCCATGAAAGGTGACGTTTAGAGTAAATGGTCTTAAAACGTAATTAAATATTCTTTCTACTTTTTCCTATTTTGTTGAGCATCTTCCAGTACAAATTTAAAATGTTACAGCTAGGTTTATAAAATATACACTGCTTTCATATTTTTGCATGATGTTCTACACTGGTTTTGGTTGGTTTAGTTGTTATTTGATAGCTTATGATCACTAATTACAATGATAAATAATGTTATAAACATGTACCTGGTGTAATTAAATAGGAACTCTATGTCAAGTGATTTTTTATTCTCACTTTTCATGGAGTTTTAAATTAAATTATGAGTCCATTTTCAATTTTTGTACTTATTCTGTCTGATTTTGAATAATGAAATCTTGGCAATAATTCCAGTAGTCTCTCCCATACAGAGGTTGCCAAGAAAATTACCATTTGGTACCATTCATTTTGTAGTTAGAGTTTCCAAGGCATTTAGGTGAACAGAAATTAATAACCTTTTATATAAAATCCAATAGCTGTTACTGGAGCATTTGGAGTGCCTTGTCTCAAGACACGAAAGATCACTGAGGATGACAGTGGTGAAACGGCAAGCACAGTCTCCCTCAGGAGTTTCCAGTGAAGTTGAGGTCCTCAAAGCTCTGAAATCTCTGTTTGAACACCACAAGGCTTTGGATGAAAAGGTACAGTATGGAAAATATTTATATAAAATATACACTTTAACTTACTTTACTGTGCCTTGTGATGCTTATTGTGTATTTCCTTCTTGATATATGTCTCTTACTTAAAACATTTATATGACTTCAAAGAAATCCTTGGGAATGTATGACCAATAGCTGCACTGCAATACAGATCACTGTAGCTATCTTTTGTAGTCAGTAATGCTGACTTTTCAAAACAAGTAAATCTTACCCTTACCAGAAAGATTTCTCCTATTTAGCACTAAATAAACACGGATGGAATTTATGTCTCTGGTATGTTTTTAAGTTATTGATGAGAAAATGTAGACTCCTCAAATTTAAAAAATACTGAGAGTAAAATAACAGAAAAAGATGTTTCTGACTATGGAAAAGAAAACTTTTTACTGGGAAAACAATTTGGATGTTTTCTCTTTTTTCTAACTAAGCACAGCATTTGCTCTAAGATTAGAATATTGTACAATGAGTAGCAGATCCTTCATTATCAAAGAATACAGCATATTCATAGGGAATGTCCGTACAGAAATGTCTCTTCAGCTAATCAACCCTAAACTTCTTTGTGCTTCAGATCTCAAAGACTGATATCTTTCCTTGGTTTACTTCATGGAATGGAAAGATACAAATAGAGAACTATGAAGTTCTGTTAGAGAACTGTGGAATATTATGGAATATTAAACATGCATAGACATGGAGTAGTTTATAATACAGTAAAATAAAGAGACATTGTTAGCATGGAACAGAAAATACAAGCTTAAGTTAACTTCATGTATAAAGTTGATATTGAACTTAAGAGTATGTTAGGAAGTACATGTTCCTTATATGTAATACAGGAAGGACAAAAGCTAGAAAAATGTTATTTTATTTATAGCATTCTATAGCTTTCATTGCTTTCTAATATCTGTCTGAACATGTTTATTTTTCTGCAGCTTTTTTTCTATTCTGATTTACACTTCTGTTTCAACTTTTAAAACTTACGTTTGTAAACAATGAACTTATACAACTTCTCCAAACTCATTATCAGTTGATTTCTTAAGACAAAATGTCCAATTGATCTACACAGAGAAAAGCAACCAGCAGGTTTTACTGTCCCATCTAAGATTTGAAAAACGTTGGTTCTCTTGAGATAACACATGGCAGAAAAGTGTACCTATCTGTTCTTTCATACAAAAACAACCGATTCATGTCAATGTTACCGCTATCTTTTTATTCATTAGCAGGTAGGTAAGGGAGCTTTTATTCACTATGAACAAAATTGATTCAATTCTAGCATGTGCAAGTGTTTTTAAAAGCTCTTTGTGGGCTGCTGATCCAGAGAGAAAGGAGAAAGAATTTGACAGCAAGAAAAAAGTGGGAAGTAGTTGCTAGGAAACAGTGGAAGATGGGTGATATTTGCACCAACAGCAGTGCTAACATGACACTGGCTATGTTAAATTTCAAGATAATAGGGCTGCACTTAAAAGCCAGAATACCCAGTCATCTGGGCCCATATTGGATATACACAGTTACAAAGCTAGAGCAAACCTTTTCTGCTGTGTCTGTGGCTCCATAACGGGAATCAGTTCTTTAAAAATGCATATTGTAGCATGGTTTGATAGATCAAATGATATTTGATTAGTCTTACTTTGCAAAGCCTTGTTTAGTAAAACTCTATCTAGTGCCTAAGAAAATAGGAGTACACTGAAGGACCATATGAAGTGTAAGTAGTACAATATTGTTGGAGTAATGAATACAATTACAGTAAAATAACACTTGCTTCTATGAACTACTTTTACTCACTTACTGTCTTTAAATTCCAGAATGGAGAAAACAAATTGAATCATCAGAAAAAAAAAAAAAATTATCAGATAAAAATACTTTGCAGTTGTTACTGTTCCTTTTTCACTAACAAGGCAGTGAGCTGGAACAACAGCTTTCCTTGTATATGACAGAAATTAAGATGGTTTTGTTTGTTTTGTTTGCTTTAACATAAATTTGAAGAGGGAATCAATGCAAAATTCATTGTAATATATTTTTATCTGACTTTCAGAGACTTTGGCCATATTTAGATTCAAGTTTTATTCAATGTGAATACATAAAGTTCAGAAAAAATTTAACACAATTACTAAATAATAAGTAATAATCAGAGTAAAGTCATATTCAAAATATATGAATATCCAATGCATTAGTATGGCCTTTGTAAGCTGTACTTTTTCTGGAATATGAATGAACAAACCTAAAATCTTCATTCAGCTTTTGTATTATTCCTGAAGTATATTTTGAAATCACTTAAGACAGAGAAAAAAAATAATAAAGTTACAATTTCTGGGCTATAGAATAGGTTTCTCCTTCAAATCATAATACTAGTGTACCATTGTTTTCTCTTTTACACTGGTTTAATGAACGTTTTCCCCCAGCTTTGACAGCTTCAACAACACTTCATGTGGTTGACCATGAAGAATTAGTTGCAACATTTCCAATGTCACCATGGCATATGTGAGTCTCAATCAGTTGTTCACTGCTCAGATGAAAGAAAAAAAGACTTCTGTGCCAAGGCAAAGTTGCTTTCAGTTCCTTTAGAAAATGTTATAGTCAGAGAATAAATAAGGGCCATCAGACTGCAATTTTATTTAGGTCATTATAAAAAATACTGCATTAACTGTGTAGCTACAAAGCAGGAAAAGGAAGAGAAGGCAAGGCAAGGCAGGTCAAGGCAATTTCCAGCTTTGGCTTTGTTTCACACTGATATCATTCTGTCCTGTGACTGACAAAAGGCCAAGAAAGAAAAAAGCATGGATTTATAGGAACATAATAGCTTGATATTCAAAATAATGAAATTAATTATCTACCTATTTTTTTCTGAATTGTCATGTAAAAAAATGTGTCTCCTACATTGTCTTTGAAACAGCTGCCTATTATTTCCAAGTAGTGTGATTCCAGCTCCCTGTGGAGCTCTCGCCTCCTCAGTGACATGGCCTAGTTGGTTTGCAAATTCTAACACTACTCTAAGCTTCACAAGTGTTAGACATTTTAAAACACATTTTAAACATATGCATTCTTATTTATAAAACACTTAGGCTTGAACACGAGGTTTTAGGAAACTTTAGAAAGACGTAAAGTTAAAGGACAAACTCATTGCATTTAATTTCAGCTAGTAACAATCACCGTCTTGTGAAATTTTCCTCCATCATCTTGTCCCTCAGCATTGCTTAACAGCCAAGAGGACCAAAGTGAGAAAGGCGATTCTCTACATATGTTTTTAGATGTAGGTTGAAATTTCTATTAAGAAATTATATTCTGACAGCTTACACTATATAAGAGGTTGAAATCGGGCTTCTTGAGACAGGACTACAACCTTTACTTATCAGTGGAGTGCTAGTGAGAGACAGAAATTATAGTGGGAGTTGAAGCGGGAGTTGATAAAGAATTTTTTAGGATCTGTGGAGGAATTAGGGGAACCTCTGGGAAGGTAGAGAGCGTAGGAGGAGGAGAGAGAGAGGAAAGAGAGCCACAAAGATGATCAGAGGGCTGGAACACCTTTCTACGAGGATGGTCTGATGGAGCTGGGCTTGTTCAGCTTGGAGAAGAGAAGGCTCCAAGGAGACCTCATTGCAGCCTTTCAGTACGTGAAGGACATCCTGACAGGATAGATATGGAGGGACTCTTTGACAGGGATTATAGTGATTGGACAAGTGGTAATGACTTTAAACTAGAAAAGAGTAGATTTAGGCTGTATGTAGGGAAGAAATTCTTCACTATGAGGGTGGTGAGGCACTGGAACAAGTTGCCCAGAGAAGATATGGATACTCCATCAGGATGGCTTAAACTTCTTTTGGGTCAGCTGAAGAACAGACATGGTCAGCTACTGCAGCTCAGCTGTTAATTACATAAATTTGCCCTACAAGAAATGCCCATTTAAGCTACAACATGCATCTCTGGGAACCTTAACAGTTGTGTTTCAGTCTTACAGTGCTACAGGAATAGAAAGGAATAGCGGGACTAGTGATAGAAACAATGTTACAGCACATATTCTGATTTTTCTTCTAGGTAAGGGAGCGTCTGAGGGTTTCTTTAGAAAGAGTCTCTGCACTGGAAGAAGAACTCGCTGCTGCTAACCAGGAGGTAAAACATTTTCTCCCCTTCTCAGGTTCAGTTTCTTTAATATTCTGTCCTGTGTGTTCCCTGTCATTTTTCTCAAAGCTTTCAGAAAAAAAAGGATAAATTACATTCTGAGTAAGCTGACCAACAATTCTGGTTTAAGGTGCTAGCCAGATTGATTAATCCAACCTTCTGTTTTCTGATTTATTCAGTTGTGAGCAAACTAAAATTTAGGAGCTAGTTACAAGTTCCTAAAATTTTTATTGGATATGAAGAAATGGAGTTTATCAACGAATATGTCAGATACTATAAGAAATATTAATAACTTGAATTTCCATTTTACTATAAAAATTAAGTAAAACATCTATATATATGCATTATATGTATGTTAACATTCACATTTTAAAACTAAGTTAAGGTTGAAAGTGTATGGCTGATGTCAAAATTTATGTTTGCCATCCCTTTTAATTGCAGTGTATAACAGTGAACTGTGGCGCCTTACAGCATTTGTGAATTTAGACAAGAAATTTTTCCTCTTTAAGTTAGTTTGCAGACCATTCTCATAATCTGCTTTGTTTGAAAGCATGAACAGCACAACCTGATTTTATTATACATGCAATGCACACACAAACAGAAAGAAATTTTGCACCCCACAGAGACGATTCTAAGACAGACAATATAATGGAGTCAGGTGGTCACTTTGTGATCCCCATCACATTCTGAATCCCCACCTGACATTTACTTCTCACGCAGTTTAATATAAGTTAGACAAGCAATAAAACTATAGCAATAGAACTGTTTTGGTTTATGTTCATTTCCTGGTGTTCTTTTACTGAAGTCTAAGGCATAAACTGAAAACAACCGCAGAAAAAGTTAAGCTACTACAAAATCCTTCTGGGAAAATGGAATGATTGTATTTCAGGACACTGTGATAACATAAAGTAGGTAAACTGTAGTAGTTTGGTTTTTTTTCAATGTTAAGCTAGAACAAGTAACTTTCTTAAAGTGACTTCTTAAAAAGGATCTGCAATGTATTATTTCTTTCTTTTTATAAGGTATTAACCAGATATTATGAATCCTCCCTTTTATTTGGGTTGACAAAGTATAGTTACTTTATCTGTAAAATAAAATCCCTCTTTTACTGTATCATTTCATGGAATAGTTGGGTTCAAATGATTTTGTTATACTATATTGAGTATGAGTAATCTATTTCTTGCACTAGTACTTATTAAACAGAAAGCAGTCCTTTTGAACAATGAAGCCAAATGAGATGCATCCCACTGCTCATATTCCTCTCATTCATGATCCAAGCTGACTTCACCGAGCACAAGACCAGGTCTTCAGAGCATTGCCTTATTATCCGGAGATTGAAAGAAAATTAGTTTAACTTGTATTGACAGTGTGGAGTAAAACCATACGCAATTAAATTAGTTTGAAATAGGATCTTCATAGCCGTTCTTGCTCCTAATGCTTAGAAATGTTATAAAAATTTTGTCTCTAGATGATACTAAGAAATTTAGAAAGGTATTTAATTAGCAAAGCTAGACATGACCATTAACACAATCAGAATACTGGTATCCCAGTTTCCCGTGAGGAACCGTTTAAGCTTAAAACTGGAAATTCAGTTAAATAATAACAAAAAAAGAGATAGATAGAAAGAGATAAGTGGATAATTTTCACACTGAAAATGTTCAAACAATTAGTAATTTAAATGAGTTGAAATTAGCTTAACAATCACAATGTATGCACCTGTACTTATTCGAGATTGCACAATGAATGCACAGGCGGTACAGGGCTTTAAAAATTTATCATACTATACATGAAAATACATGAGTGAAGTTTCCAAGGGAATTAAACTTATGCTTTTCAGTAATTTCCATATTCCTGTTAGTCAGTGTTTGTTCACCCATGAGAATTCATATTTAATTTTCCTATCCGTTTTCTCATACTTATTGTAAGAATGTACTACACATTCAGGACTGTATTTAAACATAAAATGATGACCGTACATGGTCACATGATTCAATGAGCATATGGCTAAGTATATAATGAGAATTACATTCAGGGATAAAGAAAACGTAGAAATCTACCTGTTAAGGTAGAGCCTTTCTGTGAAGTACCTATCTTATGGCTGGTCTGACACAGCAACAGTGAGAAACAGCAGACATTCATGAGTACTTGCACTGGAAATAAACTCATATAAAAGGGGAGGGGAGACTGTAGCTTCCTTCACTAGATGTAAATAATCTCTCAGTTAACAGTCTTTTGTAGCATACCACATGCATAACAAAGTGTGAAAACACGTGGAACGCTGACAAAGCTGATTTCAGCTGTAGTTGCCAACACTATCTTATATAGCACTGCTTATTTGAAAGGGAATTGTTAACACCCAGTGACTTTAAAATGCAGGGGCAATTGAGATGGACAGCTTGAGACACCGGATGGACTTAGCTTGTGTAGCTAACATTTATGTGTAATCACATCATGGTAATAGAGAAGGACCTTGATCTGCAGTTCCATTAACTGACTGGATATGGCTTAAGTCACTGCTGTTGGTTGTTCCAAGCTTTTCAAAAACACCAAATGGTTCATTGTTAGTTTGATTCCGTGAAGGCAATAGCTTTTATTTAAATGCACATTTTACTGGGAGAAAAAAAGTTATTTAACTGTATATTTTATATTGCTGCAACTGATTTTGAGTGTAGAAGGGTCATTAAAAGAGCAATCTGGAGAGTCTTCATGCAGGCTGTGGTATAAGCCTGTAGTAATTAAATTCCATAATACTTACAATATTTGCTTTTTATCAGCAACTATCACATGATAAATCACTGAAAAACAGATTTATATTTTCTTACCCCTCAGATACTTTCGAAATGATGCAAAACTTTATTTGGTCTCAAATAACCCACGGTCTCTTCAAATAGTTGTAGCTGAAGGTTATAATTTGCAACTAGCAGTTGTACAAGCTGCAGGAGGTACAGACCCCATCAAGGTCAATGGTACAGTAATGTAGTGTCTGTTTATGAACAACTTGAAGGCAGATGCAATGTTTTTGAGTGAGCATATGAACATTCGCAAATTCCAACAAAGTTCTGTGAACCAGTTTCCTCTTTACACACTAATTTGAGAAGAATGACTCTCATTTGCAAGGGAAGTGGGAGGAGAACTTTCCCTACCTGGGTTTGTCATTTGTCGTCTTCATGGAAGTTAACTTTAGCACTGAAATTGCTGAAAAAATAACCTTTTTTGTTCCACAGCTTTTGAGATCCTGTAATTAGTGTTATGAGCAGGTGTCTTTGTTAAAAGTATGCTAAACTACAGCATGTACAAAAAACACACTGAGATATTTCATTAGCTGTATAGATCATCAGTAATTCAAGCTCTAGTGGCTTCCACAGGGGTACGGCCCATACCGATGCTTTTAAATCCATTCTTGCTCCAACGTAAAGTGTTAAATGACAACAGCTGTGATTTCTATTAACAGATTTTACCATTTCCCAGAAATCTCAACAAACACTTTCCCCTCAAAATGACCTTTAGATTTTTCCCAATGCTTGAATGTAAAATTAAACTTTATACATGGTCAATACTATACTGGGACAAAGTCATTTTTTCTTTAAGTACTGCATATAAAATTTGCATATAAATTTCCTCCTGCCTTTCTTAAGTATTTATTCAGCCCTTTTATAGTCTTTCTGTGCTATTAAGATTTGTATGATAAGTGACATTCCAAAACCCATTTTTGTTTCTGTTTAATTTACTGTTTTTTCCATTTTTCCTCATTAGTAGACAATGTAGCATGAAAAATACACTGTTAATTACATTCATTATCTCAATTATGTACTATTGGAACTCAGAAAACACTGGGACTGTGTAGAATATGAAATTAGAGAAATTACTGGTTTGAGGTTCAGTATCAGTGTACCACCATACGCTTTTCTTCAGCATTTGATGAAAATGCCAGTGCCGTTTGCAAATGCCAAACATGATATTGCATTTGTCAGCTAACACATAGATTTTATTTTAAAGTCTCGGGCTGCCTTTTAAAACCTCATTGTTAAAATTTCTTCTTGTTTCTACCAAATTTTACTCAACATTTTGTGGATGAATTTAACTCCTAGAGCTATCAGAAGGATTGCAGAAGATTTGGCTCATGATCATATAACTGCATGCATTCTCTTATTTGTGCAGTGTTTCTTCCTAACTGACAGTGGGTTAGTTTATTCGTTAGAGTACCCTAATACCCCTTATTTTTTATGGTGTCTGTGAAAGCAGCCATAAATTAATTATATTGCTGAAGAGAAAGGATGATACAACCATTTACTCACCAGAGAACTTTCAAACACCATATTGATTGCCTAGCTTTTGCTATGTAGAAGTCAAGAAACAAGTACAAAATACAGGTGCATTCAACAGTTGTAGACATTTTTGGCCTACACTGAGAGATGCTGCACACATTACTGTAGTATCAATGGTGCTAACAGATTCTTTATTATTTAACATATATATATTTTAAAATAAAACTTGAGCTAACTATGGTATATTCTTTATACCAAGGGCTGCATGTGAAAGCATATTTTCAAGCACTAGCTGCTAGAGTGTTTTTGTTCCCCGTAACTTAAGGCATTTTTCGTTAGAGGTGTTTCTTGATGGTCTTAGCCTTTGTATGGAAATACAAATAGATTTTTTGGAGTAGAAACCATATGAAAGGAACAGTTTGATGAGAAAAAATAGCATTTGCATTTCTTGAATGTCTAATATACTAAAAATTTTATCAATTCAACATTCAGAAATTGATGGAATTTAAATCTCTGGATGAAATTGAGTGATATTCAGTGACTTTTTTTCTGAAAGACAAAAGCAAGGCCAGGTTAGATAGCTTGTACCTACTTCTGGTAACTTCAAGCATGTTCTCCGGGGAAAGATCTGAAATAGCCTTCATCTGTATTGTCATATTTTACCATATTTTCTCAGAGTAGAGAAGTGTAAGTTATTGCTGCATAAATTCTCACCTACATTCTGATGTTCATGAGAAATAACTTTACACAGATCTAACTCTGGTGAAGATTTCACCACAGTTAAATTAATTTGTTATATTAACTTAATCAATTAATTAACTTTTAATTAAAGTAATTGTGCCAAATTATATATTCTCTGCAAATATGCACATCATTAAAATATCTTAGTTTGAAATGTAATCTTTGTGTCCTGTATGTAATTGCTTTTCTTTTTGCCTTTAACTATCTAGTTCAATGTTAACTCTGAAAAATGTTACTGTGGCACTTGTTTTAAATGTGGTAATGAAGCATAGCAGTGTTGGTTTATGTTCTTATACTCCATGCCCCACAGTATTAATTTTGATCTTTACACATTTGAATTAGGATATGTGGCACAGCAGCTGAAGAGACTGAAAAATACTGCAGCAACATTACACCCTTCACTGCCTTATTTTTTACAAGATCAAAAAATAAGCACAAGAAATAGTCAGTTACTATAGGTATTTCATTTTATGCTCTCAGCTAATTCTAATCTAAGGTCTTATAGGAAAAAAAAAAACCTAAAAAACCACCACAACTGTGGATATGTAGGGCAGCATGGTATTTCTGCCAGAAGCATTTCTCCCTAAAGTCTAAGCAGAATAGGTCTAAAATCCAATGCATTTTTCGGATAGTCACTTAGAACAGTAATATCTATTGGCATATTTGAAACAAAACATCATTATTCCATTTGTGGTTTCTCAGTATTCCTTATATCAACGATACATTCTACCTCTAAGAAAATTTTTCAAAACAATTCTGAATGCAAAATGAACTTGTTTTTTCTTTTCTACAGTGACAGCAGATAATGATTTGTCCATATTTTAGTGTTGTGATACAAAAATCTTCATAAGAAGTGCCTCTAGGCTTAATTTCCCATTTATAACTTTCCTTAGTCACTTAGATTATTTATGTGTAGAGTACTGCGCACTGTTGGCAACCCAGTAATGTATGTTAAATAGGTTCAATAACTTGGGTCATTGCTGAAATGATTTTGGAAAGCAGTGTTGTGTAGCTGCCCAAATATCTTAGAATATCTTCAGAGATTGTGAAATGCTGTGTTCTCTGGCCCTTCTGTTTAATTTGTGGCTACCTGTAATAAATTCTAAAATACCGATGGCATGTTCAAGTTACGCATATTAGTTATTTTCAATTTGTTCCTTAAAAGAAACCACTCTGTAGTAAAGACTGATTAGCAGAAAAGAGTACATGGTCTGTGTTTGTACATTTGCTGAGAGCTTCTTTAAGAAAAGCTTAGCTGAAGGGAACAGCCTTTCATTCCTTCATGAATGTAGTGTGTAAATTATTCTGTTGTCAACATGTGCTGTAAAGACAATTGTTACATTCTATTTTTATTTTTCCAAATTGTCAAAGATCCCAAATATGAATGGATTAAGCTGCTCCAAGGTTTTACTGCTATTCATAGCAGTGTTTCTTCAACAGAAATGATCAATTACAGCTCCTAAGCATCTCCACTGCAATATTGATGTGGGTTTTTTTTTTGTTAAAATCTTGGGTCCCAGTTAATACTGCTCCTTCATTTTATGTATTTGTGAAACTTTGTAATGATTTTTGTTATATCAAGATTTGTGACTGAATGCCATTGCCGCAGGTTTATCACTGAAGAACACAGTGTAGTTACATTCCTGTCACTCACAAAACAGCCTGAGACCTATCACGCCTCTCAGTGTACTGTTACAGTGCATCCTTATGTATCAATAAGTACATACACACTGAATTGTGATCAGTTGTTAATTACACTTTCTGAAGAAAAGAAAAAAAATTAAATTTTGTAAGATGCTGCCTAATGGGATATGACAAAGAGGCAAAAAGGAATGGAAAATTGTGATTTGCTAATTCCTCTTTATTTACTGTTCCTCCAAACCTGCTGTGCAGCTGTGAAGCAATTGTTTAAATACACATTAAAAGAGGCAGAAAGAGAGATGTTTGAAATCTATTTTGCAAATCTCTTCAAATCTGCTTCATTTTTAATCTGACAAAAGCATTTGACTTAGTGAAACCTTGGTCCCCTGTGATTTGAGACACTGATGGTTTATTTCATGCTTTGGTTTCATCTCTGAATAAATGATGACTGGAGAGTAAAAATTCCCAGTTTCCTCCAAACCTTGTAACACAAACACTCCTTAAAAATTAGCATCTTCATCAAAATGAGCATAAACATAATCCCATATATTCTCTTTTATTATTTTTTCTTTCTTCCCCTTTTTATGTGTATTGTAAAAAGTGTTTCTAGGGTGCTCTGTTACGTTCTGAAAACAGGTTAGGTACCACTTCTCACATATAAAAATGTAATCTAATGAAGACAAATGTTTGTTTTTTTACATATTTTCTGTTTCTCAACTCTTTCGTGTAAATAATTAAAGAAAAGGAACAAGGAAATATAGTGGAAGCATTCAGTATACTCTTTTGATTAGAAGTTATATTCTCATTTTTATAATACCTTTTCTTAAGTTTTAAGACTTTTGACTTTAGGGTGAGAGTGTCCTTCTATTTGTATAACAAAATTTGTTCCAATCTTAATTCAAACCAATATTTACTTGTACATTTAGTAGCAATTTATTCCATATATTCAAACTATATTTCAGTGCTTTTACTGTCCATTTTTACTATGATTATTTTGGCATTACTACACTCTCAACATAGCTCCAGTAAAGGCTCCATAGGAGCCCTATGGATATCACTTTCAAGAGTCAGGCTGATCTTGTGCTTTCTTAATGCCCTTGCCTCCCAAAAGTGCTTAGGTTATTTTAACTGGTTGTAGCTTTCCCACAGAAGAAGAAGTAGAGGCCAATCCAATAGATTTCATGGGTAAGATGATTCATTTCATAAACACTGATAGATGAATACAACTAAATTTCATAACTTGTTATTTGACAGCTAATGGCTGATGCAGTCTCTACCCAGGTGCACTATCTGCCAGGCTCTGTACACGGTGTAAATCCTGATATGCTACATGACACACACTCACCATGTCATAACTCCATGCTAGGGAGCTAAACGTGTCAGCACAAAGCCTTACCCAGCTACGTGCCTGTTCTTTTTTATGAAGAGAGACTGGGACTGTGGGCAGGGTGAAAACTACAGCGCTCTTCATGAAGATCTGAGTCTAAATAATGATAGGACATCGTGTCCAGGGCTCACTACAGAACAACGGTTCTGCAATTAATCAGCATATATGGCACGTTTACATTTTTGAAATTCAGTCACTGCAGTTATTTTGAGGGCCTGCAGAATACTTTGTATGCATCAGGAAATAGAGATAGTGGGGCATGCCTAACATTTCTGCATGACAGCAAACAAATACATAAATATATGACACAGAGCCAAAGCTGAAGAACACATATAAGAGTGATAAATTGATCTTCTGTTATCTTCTCTACTTTATTCCAGAGAATTACGGAATAGGAAAAGGCTATGTTTCTAGCACAGGTTCCAAGGATTTATTTATCACCGATTCCTCACCCAAAGTAGAATAAAGGCAGATAAAGGACACAGGAAGACAGCCAAAGAAATATCAGCTGAGGGAAGAACAGAGTTGGCAGGGGCCAGGGCTGCAGCTGAGCATATTTCACATAAGTTCGCCTGTACACCTGAAACTCCAGGAGATTAATAAACAGAAGTTTATTTGTGTGTGGTTTGCTTAGGGATTGTTCATAATCAGCATGAGGTTTGACACTGGGATAATTTCAGATTGAATTTAATATCATGTGTTTGTCAGCCTGCTTAGGGAGCTTATAAATCAATGGCATAGAACTCACATAGGCCCTGCTTTCGTAACATTATTTAAATGCCTTAAACACACTAACTCGTTAAAGTAAAAAATGTACCATAAATATAAAGTTATGCTTAGCTGATTTGCATTATAGAGCTCACCATTGCTTTGACAAAGGATAACACTAAAAATTTTAATGCCTAATGTTTAGTTGGCTCAGTGTACGCACACAATGCCTTTCTGTAAAACATAGGAAGAAAGAATACATCACTTCTGTTTGATCTATTGTTCTGGGATTCATAGGCTTAGAAATGTGTGCCATTTTACCAAGCACTGGTTGTGTAAATTCAGATTTAAGAACACAGCTGTTTATCTTTTCATCTGTATCAGCTCCAGGGTCATTTGACATTTGTCAAATGAGATGTTTGGAGGATCAAGATAATATCACTGCAAGTCTTGTTGATTCTTTATCCTTAACAATCTTCTTGTACATTCATCTTGATGAAAATACAAAACATGTACCCATTTTGCTTTGTTTATGATCTGCTGTAACAATGTATGGTTTTATTTTATTTATTTATTTATTTATTTGGCATGATTAAGCAATTTTCTCTTTATTCATTAAATATTACATGATTTATTAAAAACATCTACATCCAATAACTCTCAAAACAGGTTTTAAATAGTGTAGCAACATCACTGTATTATATTTTATGCCTATTACTCTCCATAATCAATTTCTTAATGAATAAATTGGCTTTACGTGCTACATTTGAATAAAAAATATATGTTAATGACTCAAGTCAGTAATTGAAATCAATTTTAATCTTTGGTAGTTTCATATTTATTAACCAATATTCTAGTTAATATATGAACCAGCAGATGTATAATTTGGGTTTTCATATTAAGTTACCTCAGCCCAACAGTGCACCTGCAGGTCTAAGAGTATTCTCCAAATTCTTAACTAGCACGATGGTAAAAGCTACGTCTGCAGTAAGATGAATCAAGGGTATTTTGCTACTCGTGGGTCTATATTAGCACTTCTTCATTAACAAGCAGAGCAAGGTCCATGATTTTGACAAACTGAGTCCATATAGGAGAAGTAGGAAGAGAGTATGCTGGGTGTGTGCAGTGAATAGAAGTGTCTTAGTAAATGCTAATCTAAGTAAATACACTTATGAGATTTTTTAAATCAGTTATTATTATTATTATTTTTAACTTAGTGCAACAAATTCCCATCGGATATCTGTATTGGAAGTAAATATAGAAATAGTTTTACTTTGGATATACTGTTAAAAATATTTCAGCTTTGATGGAGAAAATCAGATGCACTTCTTTTGGATACTGAATGGCATATTTTTGGAAAATGTCAGCATTAAAAAAGATTTTATCATCTTTATTAATAACAGGAGGCACTATCAGTGTATAGGTGGAATTGCTCAGAAAGGAGCTAAAGTAAAATTATATTATTTCATTCCATCCTTAAGAAATGGCCCAATTTGCTTGACATTGTATCTGGAAAGTTTGTACATTTCTACTTGTGTAATTCACGGTTAATTTCTTTGCATTAGAGAATTGATACCAAATTAGATATTTTTCTGCAGTAATTGTAAAATGAAAACATTTGAGAAGTTCAGTAAATTCAATTTACTAAGAATATTTGTTAGCATTAAAAGATATTAAAAAAATGTGTCAGTGAGGACTATATCCTTGATTTTTGCTAGAGAGCCTTGTGGGAAAAAAAGATTCCCATTAAGAATGTCGCTGAAAAATACAAACATCTTGAATAAAATTAAATGGGTGCTTTTGGTTTACTTTTTGGAATTGAGACTTTAGTTCACTCTCTGGTGCTTTGATTTCAACAGACTGCGAGATAGAAGATTTAGGTTGGAAATTTCTCCATTTGTGAATGCAGATTAGGGCTCTGAAATTCTTTAATTATAGTTCCGGGTTAAGGTTCATTTCTGTTTTGAATTTTTACTCATATGCTACCCATTGCATTTTCATGTTTTGCACAATTGGTAACACAGATGATTTTAATACAGATATGGTATATAGAAAAATCTCATAAAGCTGACTACATACACATGCAGAACAGTGTTTTTTTCATAACAGATGTGTCCACTTTAAACAATTTCAAAGTCTCTAGATTATGCTATGCAGATAAAGAACATAAAATTTCATTCTGGGAAGACTGTTTTTACTCAGAGGGAAATATATTAATGTAATCAAAGTAGGAAAATGGATTTGCCTTGCAAATAGTAAAATACTTCAATTTTAACCTCAATAGATTTATTTCAAACCCAATTGTTTACTTTAAGCATTGGTAGCTCTCAATTAACTGCCTATATACTAAGAGCAATTACATAAAGCCCTAGAAGCATGTTATTTTTATGATGTTTTTTCAGTGTCTTGGATAAAAAATTATGTTTGAATGGATTGATATATATAAACAGCCTGAATAAATATATGTGTGTGTATATACACACACACATAAAGAGTGTACTTATATGAACCCATAGGTTGCTCTGCAAGTAATGCCTCCTGTTTAGTTCCATGGAAACTAGAACAAAGAGCACAATAATACTATTTGATAAAGAAAATTTGCAGTTACAAAACACTGTTTTTCAACATAGTCGCCATCGTTATAGATTTTCAACAGCAACGAACAAAAGCGTGCATGCTTTGCTCATAAATATCCCTAGCACCCACCATCTCACCATGCTCACATCTACCGTTTGGTCTCCATAAACGTTCACCAAGCATCAGTGAGTGTCAAGGGATGCCATTTTTTCCACATGGAGGGATTCAATGACACACTTTTCTTTCATTCACACTTCCATGTCATCTGTCATTCTGTCAGACTGCCTCTCTATTGCCATCTGTCACATGGCAACAAAATGGAACGGAATATTTGTGGGAAGATTCAACCTCTACTGCCATACCACCAATATCCATCTCCAACATCATGGGCCAACATAGTAAAATAGGAAGCACTACCTTTGGATTAGCCCTTGTATAATACATTAATACATACATATATATATATATATATATTTCAGCATGTCATCTATCGTGTAGAACAATGAAATATCATAATGTTTCTGCCAAACCTCAGTTCTGGCCAGCTGGAAATCATTCCCTATACTACCAGTGAATTCTGGGGGTTTTGTATCCTAACAAGTATCTTTGTGAAAATATTAACGTAAACCTAATATTTTTGCGACTATTTTTTTGAACGTGGTTAAAAACAAAAAGCAATAGAAATTACTAAATGTCACGTACACACTGTGATACAGCCACATAACTGATATTTGTTACTATTTTTCCATTGTGCTAGTCTATGTGAAAAATAGTTTGTTCACTGTATCTTGTTTCACAGTACAATTTTTTGTGATAAATTTACAGTAGCACATATTTGTTGACTTAGATAAGGGTTTCTGAAGAAAATGTACTGAAATGTACCCACTAATCTGGGAAAAATCCTAAGAGATTTTTTTCATACTGGTGACTGCACAGTTGCTTTAATTGGTTTATATTCTGTTTACAAAGAGTTGCCCCTGTATCACAGGAATAAATGGTACTTCCCATAGATCATGCACAATAGCACAAAGCGATAATGCTTTATTTGGTTCAGAACTCATAATGAAGTGAAGGAGACTGATAAAGCCCATCACCTTAATACCAGCCAAAAGTTTTAGTGTATTATTACATTTATAGAATCGAAATGACTGCTGATCCACACACCTGGTTCAGAAAGAGTCAGAGTTTAGCGATGGCCTCAGGGCAGGAAGCCCTGTGGCCAGCTGAGTGCCCCAGCTGTGGGTGCCACCAGACCACAGAATCCTGGTCACAAGCAGAAATGCCCTCATAGATACATTGATAAAACACTGACACCTTCAATCTGTCAGTAGGTATTGTGAGTACAAGTCAGCAACAGTGAAGGATCACAAGTATGGTTAACATTCTCAGTTAAATTTATGTATCTTCCCGATTCAGAACATCTCCAATCTTTTTTTCATGTTGTCATTCATTATTTGCCTTTGAGTGATATAAAAGCAGCTTGAAAATACTAGCAGCTGTTCAAGCAGGGTCACAGAAGGCAGTGCCTACATCAAGACTTTAAAATAATCAAAATGTACAAGAAGCAGCAGAAGCAAGACGTTTGAGCTTTTTTTTTCCACAAAACTTGAATCACAGAAGGTAAAGGCGTAAGCTATGAAGTAAGCATAACCAAGGGCTGGATCTGAGTGTATGATTGTATGATCTTTCACTATAAGGTGAAGACCCCCTTGACTTTTTAAGCCAACCATCTTTTATAATGTCCTTCTGATCAGCTTGAAAATTGTTGTTTTAATCTCAACATAAATTTTCTTGCAGCATTAGCCAGCACACGCTGGCTTTCTAGTAATGGTAGGACAACGCTTCTTGGCCATTAAGGAGCACAAGAATATAGATTCTCTTTCATTTTCACCTTTTTGAAGGAGATATATCGCACAAACATACAGCATCTATTTTCATTAAGCCTACTTCTGTCTAATCAACAAGGGTTATAAAGACTTCCTTACAAGAATGATTTCATCTTCCTGAGGATTTCTCCATAGTAATGAAATCTCAACAGCAGTATTAATACAAGGTCAGGAATTTCAAAGAGGATGGAAGAGAAGAATTTATGATATAAAAATGTTGAAAATATGTATTAGTCATAAGTCTTACAGTATTTTTCTTTGAATAAAGTATTATTTTTCTTGGTATGTCACATTTTGGCTCAATTGTGCAAATTTTCTGCAAAGCTCACTAACGAAAGAGCAAGAAAATGCACTGGGATGCAGACAAATATAACACAGACCTAGTCGAGCTTGTCAGTCAGATACAAACACTAATTTTAAAAGTGAATTTTCAAAATGCTACAGAAGCCCAATTTATAAATTTCTCTGACTCATTTAAGTAGCTGAATGGGAAGAAGTTAAAAAAATCTTGTGCATTTTTCCTCTCCCAGAGGGAGACCGTTCATGCTGAAGGTTTCATTCCCCACTTTGCGAAATTATTTCTACAATCTGAAGAGTGTTTTTTCCTTATCTTTTGTTCTTTCTATGTGTGGCTGATGTTGTTTACAATGATGCACAGTCCGTGGTCATTTCAAATCCTACCTGTTGTAAAAAAAAAAGCTCTAAACATTTTGTGCTTTAAAGTATAACTACACTGCTGAATGTAAAAACGCAAAAATTTCAGCACTGAAGTCATCTTCAGGGAGATTACTTTTTATCTTTTCTTTTAAACGACTCTTTATGGATTTATGATAAATTTGGTTTATTAAGTCAGAATGTGCGATTATGATAGTTTGGAGCTTTGTTTATTAAATTCATTTTATACAAGGATAGCATTTGTTTGTCAGGATATATATATATGTTTATATATAATACATTATAAACACATATACATATATGTTTATTTTCTTTAATACTTCATTTACCTTTCTATAAAACAACTACTTTTATGAGGCAAGTTACAAAGGAAGGAAAGCTGCACAGATGTAGATTTTTATAAAATCTGTTTTTCGGTAATTTCTAAATCAGATGTGCCAGAGAATGGGCTTTTACTCAAGACCATCCCTTCTAAAACCTCTCATCAGCCTTGCACAAAAAACAAGGCCCTCAGCAGCTTTAGTGATTCTGTTCCTTGGGAAATGGTCTGGAGATCTGTAGGAAAGAGAGGAGTTACGCTGTTGGAAAAGAAATGTTACTTGTCCCCTTTCCAGTGACTGCAGCAGAATAGATTTTCTGGAATAAAAGGACAGACTAGTATCCATTAGAACTATATGGCCAGGAAGCATGGAGAAGAGCAGATTAAACAAAGTTACTGCTTTAGCTAATATTTGTGATTAAAAAAAAAGACAACTTTTCAAAAGCAGTACAAAATGGCTGCGATGCAATTAGATCTATTACATATCCTGAGATTCCTGATAAAAAGTCCTGTCATTACAGAAAATAAAATCCAGTGTTTTCGTTTATTTATTTCACTGTTGATTCTTGAAACTGTCGTTCAGTTAGCATTATTATCTAATCAGAATTATTTGAACTGAGGTTTCAAAGAGTGTTTACCAAATAAAATGGTCTTGATCTGTGAGAACAAAACTTGATGGATAATTTAAATTGCACTGTTCAAAGGAAGCTCATAACTAATGAGATTTCAGATGAAATCATACCATAAATTTCAACAATATCTGCAACCAGAATGGAATTTCAGGTTTGGTTAAAATGAAAGAACAAATTATTCTTTTTAGTTCCATATTATTTGCTGGAAATATTTTCATGTTTGCTGAGAAACAAAATGAATTGCTATCAGCCTTCTGAGATTTCATTTCCCTTCTTTAATCCCATCTACCCAAATTGCTATGGTATATGAAATTTCCTCTATTAGAAAAAAGCTTGTGACTCACTTTGACCTGCTGTTGCCTTGTAAAAGAATGTTAGGGAGGCAGTTAAGATACACCCATGCCCTCTCCCTCTGTTTTTTGTTTGTTTTGTTTTGGTGGTCTAATTACACAACCTTCTCACTAGTATACGCTTCGTCACTGTCAGTTACTCAAAGAGGAGGAAAACCATTTGGGCTCTTCCTTTGACTGGCATAAAAAAATTGAGCTTATCAGGATTTGTGGGTTGTCTTGTAAATCATGTCATTGTCTGTATGGAATTTAACCTCTCAAACCCTAAGTCAGTTCACACCAATATACTTCTTGTTTTGTGGCGTATTGCTACCCATAATGCCAGAGAGAACACTTCCACTGCAATGGTATTTTGTGAAAACAGAAGCTACTGGCCAGGAAAAGAAGCTCCGCATTGCCACTCTCTCAATCTCCTCTTGTTCTGGAAATAATTAAAAATATTTCCATCTTTATGACACTGTGAAAACTCACCAATAGTGAATGAACTTAATAGTTGTGTAATATTTATTAGTATGTAAGTTTTTATAGGGAAAAAGAAGTCTTATGAAGGTTTACATGGCAGGCATCAGTGTGGTTTCTGCCAAAACCACCGAAGCTGGTGCACTGTATCACAATTGTAGGTACAGAGATCAAATAGGTCTTGTTGCAGTACAACCAAGCTGCTAATTCAGAAGTACTTTTGCATAGCTGTGTGTGCCTGTTCAGCACAGCTGGTGCTGGGCTGGTACTGCTCTGCACAGCAAGCACCTGTAATCCAGTCTATTTCCTATAGGCCTGTGGCTGCCAACACTGCTGTGTCTAATCTGGAGCACTCAGTGTCCTGCCACATGCAGGGGTTCCTCCAACAGCCTGCCAACAGTGACAGACAATGTAACTTAGAAGTGGTTTCTTTCATGCAAAATATGCTTAATTAAGACAAAAGGTTGACAGTGGAAGTGGATTTGAAATGCCAGAGACCTAACACAGACCTGGCATTGCCTCAAGCCCTGAGGTGGGTCAGCCTGGGTCCTCACTGCTTGCTCTGGCCACTCAGACACTGTTCTCACAGCAGTCATTCTTCAGGCTGTCTCAGTGTGCAGCTGGCTCATCTGGCAATTGTCCCAGGCTCTCTTGTCACCCTTGTAGCAGATGAGTCCATTTTGACCTTCTGTCCCTCCAGTGTGGCTAGCAGGGTCAGTGCTAGAGCTGCCATAGCCTCTTCCCGGCAGCAAGATCCACTGCTGTGGTTGATAGAATACTGTTGGGCTTGGTCGTGGTTTTGCCTGTCGTGCAACACAACATAACCAAATGCACAGAGACATGGGCAATACTCACATAAATGAGTTTTGGGGTTTCCCCCAAGCATGTACCTTTTAGGCATGACTGAAAATAGAACTTTCAATTGGAATATACTTGAGGCCTAGAAATTGCTATTCTTCTAGCCAGAAGAAATTAAAAATATCTTAATAATGATTTTATTAATAAGAAGAATTTAATGGCTCATTCAGATCACTTTCCACTGTACTGTAAAGGGAGATGTACAGTCAGATCTTTTTGTACCAGTTAGCGTAATTCTACACATCACATTATAATGCTTTTGAAGAGTTCCTGCTTGGGATTTCCTTAGCTGTCTGTCTTGCAGACCTAACAGTGATTTCTTCCTTGATGTGAATATGTGGGAAAAAATATGCAGATAAGCGTATAGTGTGCAGTAATCATAAGGCTGCGAATGATATGTAACTGAGGGACCAAAAGAAGTATAAGCAGGAATGCAGCAGATGGGAACACTCTGAGACAGCACTGTGACAATTTGCTTTGCCTTTGATTTGTAAATTGTGTGTTGACTGGAGCAATCTGCTGAGAAATTTAAAATATTTGTCTCTATACTTGTGGCAAGAGATTTCCTCTGTATTTTGAAGAATTGTTTAACCTCTGTCTCTTAAGATCCATAAGCACAGTTATTGGGTATTTAGACATCTAGTATTTCAGATTTCCCATTGTTGGAACAGTTGTGAAGACAAGTGAATTAATGATTGCAAGGAGGTAAGCATCATGGCAAACAAACAATGTGATAGGGATACTTTTCTAGGTAGTACATCTGTACAGGCTTAGAACCAAATATGATCTTTTAGAGCAGCGGAGGCAGTTCTTTTCAGGTGCAATTCTGAAAATATAACAAGCCGTGCTCTTATAGCAGATAATGTATTTCTGTGACTTGGATGCCACTGTTCCTAGTCTTGCATCACATATACATCAAGTGTTGAAGTGCAAAGTTTTGAATGTCATTTCCTGGATGCTTACTCATGCTGCTTCTGATATTCTGCTGATATGCTCAGATTGAGAAGATGTAGGCACAGAAGTCTTAAAGTACTGCAGCCAAATCTGTCACACCTCAACTGACAGGGTCATTAAAATTGCAGCAAAATCTGAAACTATCCAGTGAGTTTCTAATTAAATATTGAAAGCCTCTTTTGAACAGGATTATTAAAAGATGTCTCTTTACTGAAGAGGAAATATAATTAAAATTAATATTTTGACATGTCTGAGGTTTTTCTGTAAGTCCTGTTCATACAATCTACAGTAGGCATTCAGATGACCCCCACTGAATGAGTTGCATCCTTCCTAAAAACTACCCTGAGGAACACATCAATTGTCTCAGTTTAGCTTCAAATGCTCTTTTCCACCCATGAAAAAATTATCTTTTCAAAATGCCTCGTTTTTATTATGATTCACAAAAGGATCAATTTGTTTTTCAGTGAAAAGATTTTGCAGGTGTGCGTTCCATGCTGTGTTTTTCCTCCACCAAAAAGTGAAAGAAATAGAGCGTATTGTTACTACAAGACCTTGATGATACAAAAGGCTGATTATCATTATAATTCTTTTCAGAAGTTATATATAAAATCCCAAGAAAATGTGCATGCATTTCTAGCTCTATCAATTAAAAATATCTTAATAATGACAAATTCTGTCATTATTACAATATAGGACAATTAAATAATTAAATCAGTTAACCTCATTTAAATGTCTCTGAACTGCCTAACCAGTGGCTTCTGAAAGGTTGTGTTCTGATGAACACAAATTAGAAACATGACTAGAAAAGAGTGCATTTATGTGTATGAATCCGGATTTAAATTTCCATTTAGGGAGAAGCAAACCACACCGGTCTCTAAGCGTTTTTTATTCCATGTGCTGCACTCAATTACAATAATCCATATAAAATTACCAATTATTAAAACTTCACACAAGGTTTATCCTTGTCAAAAATGAAGCAAAGACAGAAGATGGACTGGGAGTCTGAATTACGTTCTCAGTAGACTGAAATATGATATTTTTTAAATATTGATTGTTATAACAATGTAGGAGTACATCCAAGTAGGCATTTTCCCTATTCTCTGAAAGATTTACGCATACAATATAGTCACAAGTAGTTTGGCGTACCATCCATGCATGAAGAAACACCTCAGCTGTAGCAACGTAAAAGAAATAGGTATCAGTGAGTTTCATTAGCTAGGACAGATTTTTTTCAGTGTTGAAAGATCAAAGAAACAAGTTCAATACGGGGTTCAAGGAGAAGTACTAAAAAAAAAAAGCTTTTCAAAACATGAAATAATGGTTGTATGAAACTGTCTAACACTATATACATGTGTTTAGAGCCTCTTTTATCCACAAAAATTATATTGAACTAGTTCTAGTACTAGTAAAGGGAATGATAAATTCTCAAAGGAGAAAAATCAAAGTAGTTAAGTCAGAAGTATTTCTTGTTTTAAATATCAGAAAGAATCCTAAAAAAAAAAAAAAAAAAAAACCAACCACCTTTGATGCCTTAGCCTTATGTGGTTATTAGTTAATTTAAATATATTTATTTCTCTTCATGCTGTAGGCATCTGTTCAATGGAAAACAAATTTAAAGGAAGATGATTACAGGAGTTGTCTTTGGATCCTTCACTGGCAGATGGTTTTAAATACAATTTAAATTGCAAAAACATGGAAAAAAAAGTCAATAGAGAAATGGATTATGCAACTATTTAAAAAGTTAGAATAGGACTTTATTTAGCTTCCATAGGGGCCTTATACATTTGAAAACATGTATTTTTTTTTTCATCTGTACTGTTATACACACTGTGAGAGGAAAAATATGCATTGATGAGTTCACTAAAATAGTTTTCTCCTCTTCATCTGAGGAGTGAGAACGACCAGGTTCATACATACTATCACAGCACAGGCGTGGTTTTTATTTCATAATATGATTTTTTTTTTTTTTAATGGAATTTCTTCAGTCCTTTGATGGAATTAATTTTTCTAACATTGAGCCATCATAATGGAAGCATCTAATTTAAGATAATCATTTGTTTTCAGTCAGTAGAAAAGATATGCATGTCATTTATTCGATCTCTTTGGGACATAGAAGGTCCTGCTGGTGATATTTCTCTCTCCAGCTTTTACAGAAGAGATCAGATAACCACTTTAATATCAGCATTCAGCACGTTGACTTTTCCATTATCCTGGTCTGTGCACACCAGATAAGTTCAAGATTTTCAACTCAGCTATTGTAATTGTGCCTTAAGTCGATGGATAATGGCAAATGCCAAAGGGTAGGAAAAGTACCCAGAATATTCTTGTGATTTACAGAACACGATACAGCTTCTACCTAAGGATGTCAGAACACCGACAGCCTAGCAGCAAGGGCTCTGTTTTATCTGGTCCCTAACTAGTGATTTAGAAAAGGAATCTAATGATTTGAGGACAAAAATGTCATATGTCTGTTCATATTTTAAGAGGTATTACTCGGACTTGAATCCAAGGTTGATGATATAGTTCTGAATAATTGCACAACAATGGTATTTATGCACCTTTATTTTTTTAAATGTCTTTTACTTAATTTTAGCAAATATGACTCCATCCTCTAGAATATTACCATTATCTGCGGCTGCTGCAAATGGCCAATTTGGTATCATAACGCCACTAGATTCAACAGATTGCCTGCTCAGTTATTTTTGGTTTTCTTATACATTTTGACCATTTACTTTCTGTCTCTTGCAGATTGTAGCATTGCGTGAACAAAATGCACACATTCAAAGGAAAATTGCAGCTGGTGAAGGGCCTGCTGAATCAGAGCATATTGAAGGAATGGAGCCGGGGCAAAAGGTTCATGAAAAGGTATAAAATATTAGTTTTCATTGGAGTACACAATCAATATGAAATTTAATCCAATATAACATTTTTTAATGTGAATATTTTATGAGACTTATTTACAGTATTGTCTGACCACTGAAACCAATGTTCAGGCTTCTTCAAATGAAAAGCAAATGCAGATGGGCAAATCCTAGCTCTCTGGTAGGATATTGAGTTAAATCTCCAAGTTATAATAAACTTTTACTGGATTTTTTTGCAAAATACTACATTATATATACAGTATATTCTGCTGAGTGGTCCTATCTACGTCATAGACAGAAGAGCATGATGTACTTGCACATACATATGAAAGCACACATATGCAAAAACTGTTGCCAAAATAGTCCATAAGGGAATGAAAAAGAAATCTAAGAACTATAAAAGGTAATTTTCCTCTGTGCTACCTACTTACATGTTGCCAGTTCATATTCTTGTTCACATAGAGAAAAGTGAAGAGCATTTTACTTAGCTTTCTTTCAATACATATTTTATTTTCTGATGTGTGTATACCTTATATATTAACCGTTATAGCATATCCTGCACTTATAATGGTGTGTTTCCTCTATGTTCCAAACTTTATTACCTATTTTTGGACCACGTAGGAGAATATTCTAGTTTAAGTTCCAAGCTACATCTTTTAATTCAAACATATAAGAAATAATTACTATAATTCTTCTAAAATTAACGGAATTTTATCAGGGATGAATTTGCCTGAGGAGTGACTTCTTATCTTCATGGACAACTCTATGCCTAAGAGGGTTCCTGTTTGACAAAGCACTTCAGGCAGATTTTGTTACACTGATGACTGGAAAGCTAAGCATTTAAGTGCAGTGTAAATCACGGTTTTCCTTGGAAATGCACTGTTTCTATTTTTAAACTTAATTGCTGACATTTGTAACCACAGCTTTTAAACCTGGACACAATTCAAAACCAATTTGTCTCCATTTGATGATTTGATATATATATATTTCTTCCTAGCCATGACATTATCATATTCCAATAATTAAATCAACTGCCTGTAGCTTATAAATACTAAAATCTGTTAAAATATTGACAGTGGTTATAGACATTGCATCCAGTAGGAATAAAAAGTATTTTGCCAAAGCAAACTCAGAGTAGGCTAAAGTGTTGAGAGGGTTTGCAAATCAAATAAAAATGAAAGGAAATAGCATTTAAAAAGTAGATGGTTTCTTTCAGAGCACTCATCAGAATTTGTTCCATTTTGGGACTAGACTGTTTTTGGATTTTCTGATCACTTTGATCAGTAGAAAACTGCAGAAGAAAACTTTCAGTTAATACTTTAGTAAGTATTTATTTCATGTGTACTCCTTTGCTCTTTAATTTTAATTGGCAGCATAGTTGAGCAGCAGAGAATGGAATGAAGGCAGGAGCCAGGCAGTCTCCATCAGAAGCAGCAGTTTTAAGAGGACATAGTATGGATTCAACGCTGACTGTCAAAGGGATGTTCATAATTTAGAGACAGTTTGTTCTAAGGACTACTTGTTTTGCTGCTTAAGTCCAATCATGATGCATAATAATAGCTGCACACACTATCTCATCCCAAAGCATTCAATTCATATTGTAAATTAAGAAAGTAGTACACTTCAGACACAAAATGAATTTGATAATCAGATGATGGATTAGCATCCAAGCAGTGCAGATATTTTGGGGGATTTTCTAATAATCCCTTTGTGAATTAATATTGATAATCTGATGTTAAAAGTGTGTGTGGAGGGAAACATAATGAAGATTGACAGTTTGACACACCTGGAGAGGTAAGAAGTTGCCAGAGAGGAAAGAAAAATAGGGAAAAAAGCTGCAGCTGGCTCTGGAAGTCTTCATGAATCTAAGCGGTCAGTCCTCTTACAGGAGTGTTCCCAGTGGAATAACATGCAGTGTTTCCTCTAAAAGAGTCTTTAGGCAAATATCGATTGAGTTCCAGTCCCTGTTTGCATTTAAGAGACAAGGGCATGGCAGTGAGGGGCATGATTTGATGATGGGACTTGATGTTCTTGAAGGTCTTTTCCAATCCATTCTATGATTTTGTGAGCACTATTGTGCTTAGTAGCTGAGTATGCATATAATAACAAAACAGCTTGGGTTGGAAGGGACCTTAAAGATCATCTAGTTCCAATCCAGCTGCTATGGCAGTACTATGACTGTGAATACTTAATACTCAACACCACAGCACAGTCATTTTATGATACTGAAAAGCTGCATTAATTTTGCAATATTTACATGATAAATCAATAGAAATTCAGCCAGATCTTAAAATTTTCAGAAGACTTTTATTTTTTTACTTTTTCATATAAATTAACTTGTCTTTCAGTCATATAAACTTATTTTCCCTTTTATGTAACAGAAACCTCTATATACATCTGCTTATCAAGACTATCAAAACATTGCTTTTGAAGTCTTATTATCTATGGGAATTTTATTTCAAGCATTGTGCTAGCTGACCTTTTCTGGATGGCTTACTGCAAGACAACTTCTGGTCTTTTATTGCTAATGGTGGACTAGTGAAACTAGTGAGAAAGAGGTTAGTCAAGGCAAGTTGTGAAGTTTTTTGTGTGTATAACTTGGTTTGGGCAGCTAACTAGCCTTCTAAGAAAGTAATTTCTCTGTCCTGCATAAAATCACAGAAATTCTTTCCAATCATGTAAAAGAGAAATAAGTAGACATTCTGGAAGGGACTATCAATAAGAATAAAAATGCCCACCCACTAGGTAGAGTTTATTTCCCTTCTACTCATTTTGCAAAATGGAGTAGAACACGATGGATGATTACAGGCATCAAAAAGAAGAATAAGAGCTGAAAGCTGATCAGGAAGCAGAGTTATTCCAGAACTTAATAGTGGTAATAATAGCTGGAGTCTTTGATGGCTTGATAGAAGAGCAAGACCATAAGGATGTTTCAAGAGGAAAGTGCTGGAGAAGGTACTTATTTTTACAACAGTATGGCAGGGTGATGGCAGAAGAAATCTGAGAGACTGTTGGCTTTGGTAGTTGATTAGAGACTGGAGAAAATTTAGAGTAATTCAAGAGGAGGATTCTAATGACTATAAGACTGTGTGACACAAACCAAAAGATGTGGAACAACCTAGAGAAGTGATGTGGCTTTCACAGATGAAAATTCAAATGACTACTTAGAAGTTACTTTGACATCTTACATGTAATGCTATTATTTTTAGCATAGCTTTTAAGTTTCATTTTGTGTGCTGATTATATGGGTGATGATCAGTTTGCTTTTGCATGTGGTTCAAGTGTCATTTGTGATTGGACCATCACGTAGCTCTTTCTGTGTTAATATCACTTACTTTCTTCTAAACCTTTTTTGTGTATAAGGTATTTGAGTGGAATAAGGATGAAAGCTCTCAACACTAAAGTGAGGAGTATCTTCTGAAAACTATTGCTATTAATTTATTCTTTCATCTCAAATTGCATTAGTAAACGTAGCTTTTTGCAGCATTAAAATTTACTCTGCTTTCATAAAGTCTAATGATGTATATAACTTAGTTTCCCTTTGATGTTATTTAAATTCCTTGTTACTATACTACAGAATTCCTACAATTTTATTTCACATGGAAAATGTACAGCATTTTTCTCCTGTGAAGTTCTGACCTTCACGGCCAACTTTTCTGAGTCATAAGAAGTGTCTCCACCACTACCAGTTTAAAAAATAATCCTTATCCCCCTGACATTTGGGACATTATTTTCAAATATATCTTCTGAAAACTATTTTAAAGCTTTTAAACTCTATATGGCAATTCTTCAATATTCATTCCG
>JANHGO010001360.1:0-34679 GCA_024606505.1 Aquila spilogaster
TCATATTTATGTTCTGTTTCCCTTGACATCTCAGAGAAAATTTATCCGTAGATGAAACACATGTACTTCAAGTTTCACCCCCTGCGCGGCTCTGCGGTGCGTCTGCTCCCTGTGGGGAGGCGCTGTGAGAAGCCCGCGGTCCTGTGCCTTGAAACGCCCTCAGTGCGGTTTATCCCGTTCAGTAGCTCTTATTTTAGTGGCAGCGCGTGTCTTATCCAGTCGCGTGAAATGGTGGCCTAGAGTGATTGCGGATGATGTGCCCGTACCCCTGCATTAAGGGTTGATTACCATCTGTTTTGCAGCTGGCTCGGTCGAGTTTTTCAGCCTTCCCAGAGACAAACTCGAGGATTGCTATTTTGAGGTGTCTGCCTCAGTAGCTGCAAAAAGTTTTCCCATGTTGCTCATCAGCTACATCAGGGTGGTATCTGGTGCGTGCAGCAACACAGAAGTTCAGGCTCCAAGTGTAGGCAGGGCTGCTTTTGTAAAACAGTCATCAGTAACAGATGCCTCAGAGCTTCTGAGCTCAGTAATTGCAAGGCTGCATCTTGTAGTCATTAATAGCAGCAAAGGCAACAGCTCTTCTCAGAACGAAAGAGAATTCTCCTTGGAAGTTTGCAGCCCCTCTTTGGGTAAGGTCGTGTGGCCTAGCAGTTTTATTTGAAGGTCAATACAGTTCCACCAATATAATAGAATATCTGTGATTACAAATAACGCCATATTGATTTAAGTTTAAAATGATCTTTTGACAGGCAGAATGAGGCAAAAGAGGTCCTGTGACTAGCAAAGGAGTCTAGTTAAGCAGATTTCCAAAATAGAACTAAAACCAGTGTGTGGGTGAATTGTGAATCATACATCTTTTTTAGCTCTTCTCACTTTAATGGCATTTGCCTTCACAATTTTCATATTTCCTCACTCGTGGGTTAAAATATCTTTTTACCACTCATATGTACATTGCCATCATTTTTCACTGTTCCGCCTGATTCTATCCAAATATTTCTATTATATTTGAAAGTGTCACCTTCAAAGAAGTAGTTCGCAGGAGTGCTTACAGGCATGTCCAATCTGCAGCCTGCATGAGGCCCAGCACAGCTCAGAATCCAGCCACCCCCTGCCCGGTGCCATCATGGTGACAGCTCTTCCCTTTTGGGTGGCCCAGCCTGGCCCCTCAGCAGCAGCTGAACACTGGTGCACGATTAACTCTCCCCTTCATCTTGTCAAGTCAGCAAGAGTTGGCAAGTTAAGTTTGTTTAGCCATATCCTTGTGACCAAAAGTCTTATTCTCAGCTTTATCTTATTTTGCAGGGACCCCCTGTCCTTCCTTTGTTCTTCTGAAATTTCAGCTTATTTTACAAAGACGTTTTATCCTTTCCTCTTTCTTTTATAAGACCTCTCTTACCAGAGAGAAATGCCCCTCACTTCACAGTTACGCCTTATTTGTGTCATTGCTTTTTGGCAGTATGCATACTTGTGAACAATTGTCAAGGATGAAGTAAGAATAGGAAGGGTAAAATTTCAGCAAAAATCTCTACTGAACACTTTGAGAGCTCACTGAGAACTTCAACCACTGCCATCAAACCAGCTTGATGAGTTAGTTTCACAAAAACAAGGTCACATAGCCCACTAGTTTTATGTTTTTGTTGTTCTTGTTTGTATATGTTTTAATTTAAAAAAAAACATTACAGATTAAAATAAGTTCTATTACTTCAAATACATTAACTGTATTTTATATTTAATGAGGGCTGCTGCAAAAGCAATGCCTCCTATTTTATGATGTTACATGTTGCTGCCACATGACAGGTGGCAGCAGAGGGGCAGCCTGACAGAATGGCATCTGACATGGTAATGTATTAAGCAAGGGTGTGTCTCTGAATTCCTCCGTGTGGAAAAAATTGCACCCACTGACATTCATCAACACTTGGTGAACATTTGTGGAGACCAAACAGTGGATGTGAGCACAGTGAGCTGGTGAGTGTGTTTCAGCAGTGGCTACAGTGACAGTGGGTCACCTCTGCTGGCGTGGATGTTTACAAGCATGGCATGCAGGCTCTTGTCTATCACTGGCAAAAATGCAGAGCTGATGGTGGTGACTATGTGGAAAAATAGTGTTTTCTAGCTGAGAATTTGTTCAATCAAACAGTGTTATTGTGCTCCTTGTTTCTGTTATCATTTCCTTGGAAATAAGTAGGAGGCATTACTTTTGGAGCAACCCACATGTATGCAGCCCAGGACAATTCCTCTTCACTCAGTGTGGCCCATACAAGCCAAAAGGTTGGACACTCATGCTTTAGGAGGGACATTTCCTTTATGATCAACATAAGAATGGACAGTAAGAAACTCCTAGTCAATTACTGCACAACTTTGGACATGTTACTCAGTTTTGCTGTTTGTAAAATTGACCTTTGTCTCAGCCTTTGTCTTTCTCACTTGCTTCAGCCATAGCAAGGTGATGCCTGTGTCATAGATGTGACTTATTCAGTTTGTTAGAGACTTTTTTAAGTAGTCATCGTGTATCATCAAAGTGTTGTCATTCTTATTTAATATTGCCTCTGCGTTTTAATTAGATGCTTCATACATTCAGCATAATTATCAGAAGATGGCAGCGGATTAAAACATGAGCTCCACATTTATAGACTTTCTTGCCAACAGTCGAAAGCTCTGTGCAGCTGTGTAGAGGGAGTGGTAAGATTTGTAGTGATTAAATAATTCTGGGCCTTCACAGTGTGGAGGAGCACTTCTGGAAAAGCTTGGAAAGACATACCAGCTGTCGCATAGGTAACGAGTCTAGAATAAGTATGTGACAACTGTAGAAAGCGTTGGTCAAATGTAAGCCTTAGAAACAATCATCAGAGTACTTGCCCTCATCTATGCCTCTGCTCTGGAGAAATTGGTTGCATTTTTCACAGAGGCAGTAATAGAGGCAGCAGTAGATGTTGTGCCTTTGTTAGTTTAACTACACTTTTTGGGGCCAGTCACAGAAAAGAGATGAAGGGTTTAAAAGTTTTTTCTTATTCATGTTTGCACTTGTTTTTGTATACATTCAGAGCAGTATTTCAGGGATAAACTTCAGGGGATAGAAAGAGGAATAGCTGAATCTTAATTTAGTAATACTGAAGTTGAACCTTTAAGCATATGCTTAAGTAGATATTTTGAATCATGCTTTATGGATTTCTTTTTGAAGCTGATTATAATTTGCTCTAAGACATCTTTATATCACAAGCTGTTAGAATCTAAATCTAACTGCCCAGATTTAGAGTTAATAAAAATTTAGGCTTGTATAACAGATTTGAATCTGCCCTTCTCCCTTCAGCCAGGAAGGAATGAGCTTTATATATATTTTCATTTAATTTCTAGTCTCAGAATGGCAGGTTAGAATATCTGAAGTATCATCTGGTAATGAGAAGGAGCAACAGCAACACAGAGAAGGCCTTAAAATGACAAAATGCCTTCAGTAAGTAAGTAAATTATAGCTTACATCCAGATTACTTCCACTCTAGAAAATGCAGGAGGAACAAAATAGAAGATAAGGAAACATTTAGAAGATAGAGGATAAGGAAAGCACATATTGCGTGACAATATTTATCTTTTCTCACCAGGTGTGGGATCCTGACCTTGGGCAACCATATTTAAAGACCTAAGGGCTTTCCAAAGGTAAAGAACAACCTCTAGCTTCTATTCCTAATTATTGGGAAAAATGCCTTAAAAATATCGGATGTGCGGAATCAAACTCTATAGCCCACATAAGGTTATAAAGCAGGTATGTTTATTATGGCGTGGGGTACGAAGGGGATATCTCCTGCCTAACTTGCGCACCAAGGAAAGCAGAGATTACACATTTATAGGCATAATGTATACATATTCATCACATTTCTAAGGAATTGTTTATATATATATTGGACGTCCCCCCTTATGAGCATACATCCTAGAATGTGGGAGGGTCTCTGGGCCCATCTGATGGTCGCTGGATGAAGCTATTGCAAAACCTTTTAGAAGGTTGCCTTGTGTCACAAACAGCAGCTCTGCCTCCTTATCTGCATGGGGCCACTCACTGAGTTGCAAATAGCAACTCTGTATCTTCACTGGACCCTCCATTGTGTTGTTAACTCTGCTTCCTTATCTTCACTTGTCTTCAAGGACCTCGCATTCCTCTGGTTTCTGTGTAACTTCCTAAAGTTTATGCAAGCTAGGAGGCCTAGTTTAACAAAATTATAATTTCCTTAATTCATATCAGTAGATAAAATTCAGATCTTTTGCATATGTTCCTAAATAAGAATGATGAGACAGAATTTTCAGGGAAGCCTCAGTACTTGGGCTGCCTGCTTAATCAAAAGGAGATCCAGATCCGGCCTTACTGTTAATGAAGAGTTGCATCATGCAGTCTAAAAATTGAGTTCTGCAATACAAGATGTTATTAGAGTCAGTGCTCCCCTCCCTCTTCTAAAAGACAAATTCAACTTGTTACCATTATGCTGGCCTTTTCCACCTACTAATATCTTTGCACCCATAAATTCTTGGCAACCACTGTGTATTTTTAACAGTCCTATCCTGTGTGACTCCTGTGTGCCTAGGTTCAATATTTCTTGTTTGGCTTTTTCTTTTTTCAGTCCTTTTAAATATAGAATCACATATTCCCTTCATATTTTGCTCTGTGAACAAGCTAGCTGTTTTCTTTCATACATGTCCATCAGTGCAAGATGTAAGAGCGATTCTGTTGATTTCAGAACAGTAATGAAATCACAATGTGAGGAAGGTGTTCCAGTGAACGCATTGAAAATGGTATGGCTCTGAGCAATGTCGTGGTAAAGTCCATTGATCTACTCAGCATCTTGAGGCTGCATTATCTTACATAAACTGATTGTCCTCCTGAAAAGTTAAACATGCTTTTATTCCTGGGGAATTATGGCATCTGTTGTGTCAGTCACACAGGACACCAGTTACAGAGCAAAAAACTGAAGCTGTGTCTTACAAATTCTAGTTTTTGCACTGAAGATCCTGTTAGTTAAGAGTTTTATTCAATTGTGGCAAAAGCATTTGAGTATTCCTGCTCTGCAGTTAGAATGGAAGGATTCTTGCAGAACTTTTCATCTCTTACCAGGAGAAGTTATGTACTGCTCGATGAAAGTGAGTTCTCAAGTTCAAGCTAAAATTTTCCTCTTGGTGACTTCATAACCACAGAGGAACAGATAATTCAGTGAAGTTACTGGTAAACTTAGAAAACCTGCTCTGATTCTACTTTTGCTGTAGCCCCATGAATTGATCAGCTTAGATTTGTTTCTGTTTGAGAGCTGGATACTCCAAGGAGGGAGAAGGAGAAAGCTTTCTGAGTGAATCAGAGTGGTGAAATCTTCCTTCCCCCATTCTGAATTGAAACTTTCTAGTCTAGAAGCATTTTTGTAAGGATAGAAGTGTACCACAAAGGTTCTGGCCATTGGTGGCTGTCAAAAATATTCAAGGAGTGTGTCGGCAAAATACCTTTGTAAACATTTGCTTTATGTCTATAGTAGTCCACTGATCCTGTAATTAAAGTAAATTCTATATCCCTTCTATATGAAAACTTTGACCTTTTCCAGGACTTTAGAGGTACCCATAGGCTAGACTGTTGGAAAATAAGGTGGCCCATGAGAATTGGTTGACATTTAAGCATCACTTCTTCCAAGGTCAAGATTGGTGCATCTCTGAGAGTAAGAAATCAGAGAAAGCGGTAGGAGACATGCATGGATGAGCAAGGAGTTCATGGATAAACTCAAAGGGAAGAAGAACGTCCATGAAATGTGGGAAAAAAGGCCTGGCCACTTGCAAATACTACAGGAATAATGTCAGGGACTGCAAGAATGCAACGAGGAAGGCTAGGGCCTGCTTGGAATTAAATCTGTCAAGCGAGGGCAAGGATAACAAGAAGGCATCTTTAAGTAAGTCAACAGCAAAAGGAAGACTAGGGAAAATGTGGTTGCACCACTTAATGAGATGGATGTCCTGGTAGCAGGGTATGCTGAGAAGGTAGAGTTACTGAATGCCTTCTTTGCTTCAGTCTTTACTACTGAGACTGTTCCCTGGGAATCCCAGACCGTGGAGGTAAGAGTCTGAAGGAAGGATGACTTCCCCTTGGTTGAGGAGGATCTGATCAGAGAGCATCTAGCCAAAATCAGCACGTCCAAATCCGTGGGCCCTGATGGGATGCAGCCATGTGTGCTGAGAGAGCTGGCAGAAGTGACTGCTGAGCTGCTCCGTATCATCTTTGAAAGGTCTTAGAGAGCGGGAGAGGTGCCTGAAGACTGGAGGATAGCCATTGTCTTTAAGATGGGCAAGAAGGAGGACCTGGGCAACTACAGGCCAGACAGCCTCACCTCCATATCTGGAAAGGGCTGACGTAACTTGTTCTGGATGTCATCTCCAAGCAAGTAGAAGAAAAGAAGATTATCAGGAGTAGTCAACAGGAATTCACCAAGGGGAAGTCATGCTCAACCTACCTGGTAACCTTCGATGATGTCATCGGTGGCTGGGTAGGTGAGAGATAGTAGTGGATGTTGTGTTCCTGGACTTGAGCAAGGCATTTGACACTATCTCCCACAGCATCCTCGTAGATAATCTGAGAAAGTGTGGGACAGATGAGTGGGCAGTGAAGTGGATTTAGAACTGGCTGAGAGGTAGAGCTCAGAGGGTTGTAATCAGCTGCACAGAGTCTAGTTGGGGGCCTGTAGCTAGTGGAATTCCAAAGGGTTGGTACTGGGTGCAATCTTGCTCAATATCTTCATCAACAATCTGGATAAAGGGATAGAGTCCACTCTCGGAATGTTTGCTGGTGATACAAAGTTGGGAGGAGCAGCTGACACACCAGAAAGCTGTGCTACCACTGGACTCAATAATCTCCAGAGGTTCCTTCCAACCCCTATGATTCCATGATTCTATGATCTCAGTGGTCTTTTCCAACCTAAATATTTTTATGGTCTTCCCAGAACAGATATGAGGCTCACCACCCTGTAGTTTCCTGGATCTTTATTTCTACTCTTCTTAAAAATGGGAGAGATATTTGGGAGTTGGACTCGATGATCTCTAGATGTTTCTTCCAATCCCTTCAATTCTGTGATTCCCTTTTTTCAGTCACCAAAGGACTTCCAGCAGCCATGACTTTTCGAGTATGACGGAGAGTGGTTTGGCAACTACATCAGGAAATTCCTTCATGACCCTGGGATACATGTCATCAGGCTCCATGGACTTGTATACATTCAGTCTCATCAGGTGGTCTCAAACTTGCTCTTTGCTTATAATGGGAAGGATTTGGCTTCCCCAACCCCTGCCTAGAGGTTCAGGGACATGAGATAAGTGGGAAGCCTGATTGCCAGTGAGGACTAAGGGAAAGAAATTGTTGAGTGCCTCAGCCTTCTCCACGTCAACTGTTGCCAGTTCTCCCTTCTCATTTATCAGAAGGGGTACATTCTCCTTTGCTTGTCTCTTTTGAGCTATGTACCTGTAGAATTCTTTCTTGTTATTTTTCAGATCTCTTTCCAAGGAGGCCCTTGTTCAGCCATACTGGCCTCCTGCCTTCTTTGATTGATTCTATGTACTTGAGAATGGAGAGCTCTTGCACTCTAAGAAAAGTGGCCTTAAAGAGTTGCTAGCTGTGGTAACTTCCTCTGTTCATGAGGACAGTTTCCCAGGGGAATCTCATCCACTAATTATGGCATGTTTTATCCAAGCATCATGCACCCTGCCTGCTCTACTCTAGTGAAGCAGTGGACTGCAGCTTTGCTCAGTTTATCTATCAGCAATCCTAAAAATCAAGAAACACGATTTACCAAAATCACATAACGAAGCTGGTACTTTTCTATAGCTGAATTGTTGCCAACCCTAACTATTGCAGTGTGTGACTTTGAGAGCTCTCCCCTTTTGCTGAAACGGTAAAAATTGCATTGTTTTTCTTGTTTCCATCATCGCCTGATGACTAGTAAGAAGCCACACCCATCCTGTGAAAGCAGACTAAGCTACATTTATCCAATGTTTTTCACTGCCAAGTCTAAATAGCATCAACTGTAAAGCATAAGTGCAGAGCAGCTGCCCCTTAAAACAGTCACAGCTGGTTTACTATGCAACCGGCCATCTGCTCAGCTAACACAGATGGCTAAGAACAGATCACTTCTGGTGTACGCTCTCTTCACTGGCTCCAGGTTAAAATAAGATGACAATTTTGATCTTCACATTATCAGAGAGATGACCTCTTTCCAACTGAGGAAGGCTTCTGCAACAAGTAGGACAATGTCACAGTCAGCATGGAGAACAGGCAGAGCAGCTGCAGGAGGCAGAATGTTCACAGGGGCTACGGCAGCTGCTTGGGACCCTTCCAGAAGAGACAGAGATGTCCATGCAGCACACCAACTCTCCTAAGCACATGCACAGACACAGAAACAAAGAGCTTCAGAGGACCCTCATGAAGGGATAAAAAAGTCTGTTTATGATTTCTCTTTATGAAATTGTGGAACACTCATATACCATAGCAATGTCAAATACCAAAGAAGGGAAAGAGAATTAAAAGTGGAAGAAATCAAACTGCTGAAGGAGTGAAAAAATAGGACTTGAAGAAGAATGTGGACTACTTCTAAGCCCCATGCCTCTCCTCTAACTCAACTGGGATGTATTCAACTGATTGCGTTACGCTGCTTTATTTTCTGAGACCCCTATTCAGAATAGTCTCTGAGCAAGCTTGAAATCAAGTTCCAAGTAAGTGAATAATCCAGATGAAGTAGAAAAGATTGCTTGTTTGCCTAAAGTGCAGCATGTGTAAATGTCTTGCTGAACAGAGATTAAAGTAATGACAACAATTTCTATAAGTGAAATATTTGCCACTGATATATTCCCATAGTGTGTCACTTACTGGAAACATCGTGCAACATGTTTATTTTACTTCCAGCTTTACAAAAAGACAGAAACTGACAATGACATAGAAAATGGATAGATGCAAGATAAACTATTCAGTGACAATAACAAACAGTGATATAAGAGCTACATCTTTAGGATTCTCATTCTAAAATAACCTTGGTTTTGCCGTGAGATGGTCACAGACTTAAAGCTGAACTTGCTCGGTTTGCCAAAGATCTTTTTATTAAAATATACAAGCCCTACTGAGTTCCAGTAAGGACCAAATAGTCATGTAGGAAAAATGGGCTTAACAGTCTGGTAGCTAACAGAGTCCTGGTTCTTAAAGAGTTCACTGGAGATCTGGATGGACTGAGATAAAACAGTATGAATGAGAATTTGAAGGGAAAGAGAAGGGCAGGAAAACAGCAAAGAATCAAACTTCCATTTCTGTTGTAAATGGGAAGCATCTCTGAGGTTGTTACACATCTTCACATGAATCCCACCCCTTGTGTTTCACTGTCATTTTACTGAAATGGGTAAAGAAATGTAACTTACCAGGAATTAATGACTTCGTCTTCTGCTTCAAAACTGGATCCACAGAATGGAATTGTGTAAATTTGGGATGGACTTTCTGATAATGGATTTCCTGAACCTTCGCGTAAAGCAGGGTTTTGAGCTGCAGATTGAGAGTTTGCCAGTACTGTCCAACAGAATGTTCTTTCCTGTTCTGTTCAGGTGAATTTGGGGCCTAGATTGTTTACTCTCAGCAGCCTCCTTGCTCTGAATATCTTCACAAGTGTCCTTCAGCTTACGTTCAATTAATTTTGATTTTCTTCAGACCACTATCAGTTTCTGATCTTGGCTGTGGCAAACCAAACACAGCCTCAATTCAAAGCCAAAGCAAAACTGGGGGCAACTGAAATCAGTAGAAATAGCTCTGCAGAGCATACTCAGAAAAAGCGTCATTCTCCCTGTGCACCTAGAGAAGCTCTCCTGCAAAAGTCAAAGGTGGTATCTCCCATTGCATTTCACTCATTCATTCAGCCAGTATGAGAAGATCTTTGAGAAAAGGCTGACAAAATCTTCAACATAATCTAGAAGGCAACTGCTTTTTTCTTTTTTTTTTATTTTAATATTTTAGTGCAGCGTGTTAGCACTTCTCACACGTCAACATGTGTCCATGCTACTCCCTGGGAGGTAAGCATGGGTTCTGGAAATTTAGATTTTTTTTGGCAACAGGGGCACTTCAAAGCTTTGAGGAAAAACATGAAAGTACTTCAACACTTTCTTTGGCTGAATCTGCCTCTCATTCCCTTCTCTTTTTCTGAGAAGTCAGCGTAAATCCTTCCACTCTCAAGCTATGTTCACTGTATCAGAGCAGAGCGTCATCACAACTCAATGCGCTGAGACAGACCAGTAAGTAAACTTCTCTCATGGCCAAAAAAGATTTCATCACTCATTCTGCACTAATCACACACAACATTCACATTGGTGCCACTTTATTCTGCATCTAAATTTTCCTGGAAGAGTGACTGGAATCTGAAACAGGCAAAGACAGCAAAATACAAATTACGAGTCAAAACACACAGAGACAGAAGCCTCAAGATGCTTACTCTTTTGTCATGGAGTTTGGATTTGCACCTTATAACTTCAATGTCTAGACAAATAGGACAGTGACTAGAAAAAAAAAAAAACAAAAAAAACTAGCACAAGGAGGTGGAAAAGAATATTATAACCATGATTTTTAGCCTAAGTTTCAAATGACACAATATAGCTGCTGCCTGAAAACAGATGTAGTGCTACATTCAAACTCACATATTCTGTGAACATACTCTATGAAAATCTTCTGTGAGATTCTCTGACCTAACAAGGTTGTCATCTAACAGTGTCCTAGGATCAAGGAGAAGGACAAATGAGATTTACAATTCCCCAGGGTGATATTTAATAACATGACAACAAGTCAATGAGATAGATGTTACTTTAGTAGTAGCACTCTGCCACCTGACATTGATCATTCTTTGGGTTGCTAGATTCAGGACATTTTCACTCTGTATTTTGCTACAAAGCTGGCAGCTCCAGAGAACAAGCTGTTCTCCACATACAAGTTACTGTGCTTTGGGATATTAACTGCACCCATTTGTATTTGGTCAAAAGCAAGAACTGGTACAGCTACGTAGCGTTGCTGCCTATGCTGGTTGATGTTGTACATAAGAATTATGCTAGGCAAATCCTGTTCAGTCCATAGAGACCCTGAAATAGATGAACTGCTGGCTTTCAGTAGCATTCCTCACTGTAGTCTAAGAAGAACAGACCATGTTGTATGACTTCTCAGCTTTAAGAATTCACTCTTCGTTAAAAATACAAATGTCAGGAGGTCTAGGATTCTTCTTCATGAAAATCTCTGCTTTGTGTCCTTGAGATAATATAAACTGTTTTGCATAAAAAGTTAATTGGGAAATGAATAGATACGCTTAATATAATGAGAAGCATTATGGTCCTGTGAGAAGTGCAGAGGCAAGAATATCTTTTGACTCCAAACTGAGACTAAACTTGTTCTCAGATCAGTGACCTAAACAGAAAAGCAGTGAGAAGTAATGTGCGGTGAGAAGTAATTCTGTTTTTCAAAGAGGAGATAGTCTGCATCCATACTTCTTACCTAGGTATCTGTATGTTGCTAAGACTAGAGAAAGTAGCCTTCACTTGCTACTGTGCTCTTACATCCTCATTTCATTCTCTGGCCCTAATACAGGGTAGCTCCTACACCATGAGGGTGTTTCACAAGGACTTTCTCCCAAATCTCAGAATACTTAAAAAACATTTGCTTCAGCCAAATGCCCCATCCCTGGAGGTGCACAAGGCCAGGTCGGATGGGTCCTGGGGCAGCCTGATCTAGTGAGTGGCAGCCCTGCCCATGGCAGGGATTGGATCTATACGGGCATTAAGATCACTTCCAACCTAAGTCATTCTATGATTGATGATTTAAATTCAGTTTAATCTCAAAGACTTGGACATGAAGAAAACTAGTTCACATCCATTTTTAACGTGGTGGGACAAGAAAAAAATACTGACAGATATGCACACAGTATAATTTGACTGACCACTGAACAGTAGGTTTGGCAGAATTCCATAGATGTTCACTTGGGAGGGAGGATGCACAATTCAAGTACTCATGCTGCCTTCATCTGGGACCAGCAAACAATACTGGAGCAACTGTGGGGATTTCATCTGCAGACATGTACTTGCATGATAAACTGGCAAATGCAACTTCAAAAAAAAAAGTAAGTTATTTGTTTCATTTGAACAAGGCTGCCTGCTGAAAATGACCTTCTGCTTTACCTGCTTTTCATTTTATAGTCAGAAAGCAGGAGCTTCCTTTCTGAGCACTTCTACCACTAATTAGTGCAGAGAGAGTGGGATTCAGTGCAGCTAACACTTCCAAGGCTGGACTGCACATCTGAAGAGTGCAAAAGAGAAGCTGTGTGTTATAAGAGCACACTGACTCTGTGGGCAGGTGGGCACATTTGGCACTAGCAGGAGCATACAAACGCTTGTCAAAGTCAATTCTGAGTACAGTCTTATGTCTATAGCCAAGACAGGACATAAATGAAAAGATGTAGAAGACAGCATTTTCAGGTTCTAGAGGAGGTTACAAAGCATGCTGCCGCTAACTACAAATCCAAATGCTTGAACTTTGTAAGACAGGATGAGATTCAGTGTTTTGAAGGATACAGCTTGTAGGCATTTCTATTGAGTTTGCAATGACAATTTTTGGTACAGCTGAAGACTGTGGTAGAAATGGGTGGAAACTGTTAGAAATAGCTGGAAAAGGGAAATATGAAAGCAGCCTTCCCAGGCATGGACATGTCCCCTTCATCCATCTGAGAGAAATGCTGCTCTCTTATTAACCATCCAACTGGTATCTCCATCAAGTACTTGGCCAATGACAGGCATATATCACTTTTCAAAAGACTGGGAAAGCAGCTGGACATGGATGCTTTATAAACGAAATGCCTAAATGGATGCTTTAATCCAGCGTATCTCAGGTGACAGCAGTGGCATTCAATTTCCAGATGACCATAGTCTAATGAAAACTTTACAAAAGAGTCATATGTGTAATAGCTTCACTTCCATGAAGACACTGGGCAGGACTCAGGAGACATTCATATGTATTATGCCACCTTAATCTGTGCAGAAGTTTATGATCAAGAAGAGCGAAGTACACACGACTCGGGGAAAAAAAATAATAAATCTAATTATTTTTCCATTGGGAATACATCTTCTCTTTCTACTGTTAAACTAACAGAGCTGATCAACAGCTCTGAAGCCACGCATGTTTTCCGTAGTCTGCTCATCTGATACTGATCAGTCAAACTTAGCTATTAGTTGTGTTCTATCCTTTGATTTCATGGAGCATAAGTAAATAATTTGCTACCAGACTGTCATATATGAAAAGTCAAAATTAAACACTTGATAACAAGTCTGACTTTAGTTTCAACACTGCAATCCCAAGCTGAGATCAACGTGTCCACTCTTTCTCCCTGGGAATGGTTTTACAGTTCTTTGCAGTGTAATGACTAGCTCTTTTTATCTTTCTATTTATTTCCTCCTTCATATCTCCACTGCACATATAACCACTGACTGCACATCAGACTTTACAGTGCAAGGTTATAAACGCCTTACTGGCCTTCTTGTCTCATTGTTTTTAACACTGTGCAGCAAGAATGATACACTGCTATTTCAGTAAAGTGAGCACTCAGTCTATATGCCAACAAAGTCATCTAGGACAAGAACAGTAAGTCAAAACACCCAGAGACAATAAAGTTAGAGGTACCTGTATTGTTACATTCAGATATTTCCATCAAGAACTTCGAATCTTAGGCAGGGTTGGCATTATTTTTGAGGTACTGATGCATGAACTCATTCAGGAAGAGTGAAAGCTAACATTATGATGTTTGGTACTGTATTCCCTTTATAGGTTTGATGTTCTTTGAAAGTTCACAATGCTTTGAAACAGGAATAGTTACTTGTAGTGTTCAGATTACAAACACTTGCTAATATGGGTGCAGCTCACATACTAGTCTACCTATGTCCAGAGCAGCACAAAATCTAGCAGTCAAGATTCGGCTTTGTTTATTCTCATGCTCACAATAACAACAAAAGCTACTGACATTTTTAAGGATCTTGTTCATCCAGGAACTGCAAAAAGTTTGCAAAAGGTCAGTAAACATATTGACAATATATTAATGAGTGAAGAATTCACCCCCAGTTTAAAGGGCTTTCTCAAAATACATCAAGGTATTCATTGTATACGATGGGGCCTACTGAATCCTCATCAGTCAACTGTTGTGGTCATCAAATCACTCTTCCATTATTATATAAGCTGACTGCTACCTAGAATAACCTAACTATAAAAATATCACTTCATAGAAGTAAAGAGTGTGTCAATGGAGACACTGTTATTTCACTCTCACCAGACCTCTGCTTCAAATATCATAAACCAACTTCTGCCTCTATTTTAGTATTTTGCTGTCTTTGTAGTTTACTAGTGAACAACAGTAAAGCCCACATATTAAGCTATCTATTTGAGTAGTCCTTGACTTCATCAAAGACATATTTACACAGAAAAAAAACATTGTTTTGTACTGGACACGTTTCTGGTCAGACACAGATTATTTACCTAATCTCAGGTAGATATTAAGCAAGTAGCATTCCCAAGAACGGTAGGTGAGCTGATAAGATTTTTGTCTTCAATGTACAAATGAGTTTGCATGTTTGTAGGGAAAAGGAAAAAAAATGGCTACAAAAATGGGGGAAGTAAGGCCGGATTCTATAATAATAATGGTAACAACAACAACAATAACAATAATTACAGGAAAAGATGCTTGTTCATCTGAAACAAATAGCACTAAACATTGAACACAGATCTCAGGGACAGCTGTTTAGAGAAACAGAAAAAATTTATACCATATATTTCATCAGTATGACAGCTGTTAAATGTAAAGATCTCACATAACACCACACAGTCATCACTTCAATGAGTTAAACTGATAGATGACTTTTTGAAATCGGTGTAATAATAGCAAAGCCAAACATGACCCACTGAGTTTAACCTTAAACAGTGTAAACATGAGAGTAAAGTATGCTAGAAATCTCAAGGTCAGAGATGTTCAAATATATATCTTTCTGCTGCAAACCATGTGAAGACCTTGCTTGAGCCCCTTCGTACCAAGCATTGTGTAAAAACATTTCTGTATAGTTAATGGTTATAACTAAAAAAGAGAAAATATTTTGAATGGAGAAAGGAGAAGCACATTTCTGAATTTCCAGTCTTCTTTGTAGCCACTATGCAGTACTGCCTTCATGGACCACTGTGTGGTTAGAATAAGATTTATAGGACGACAGAAAATCTGGTAGCAAATCACCTTCTTCTTGAAGAGTATTATATTAAAAGCCAGAGTACTCTTGAAGATAGGGTCTTGAGCTTCCACTCTAATGCAGTCTGCATCTGAAATACTTGCATCTAATAAATTAAGTAAAAACACAATCAAATCCATTATAATTGGGTCAAGTTAAGCAATTTCAGTTTGATCATTCTATGCAAATGACCCCTACATCCTGGTCCGCAAAACAAACTCCCCAAATCAGAAACTAAATACAGTGTTGTGCTAGCTAAGTTCCTTAGTGATAAGAAAGACCAGTCACAGGTTGATGGATGAAAAGTAGCACATAACTAGCACTCTGACAATTGTAGGACTTCCAACCAGCAGCTAAATAAAATTATGGGAAACACTTTCCCTCTTCTGGAATCAATCCAACATTACTTCATCTGGAGTTGTCACAGGTGCTCTCATTGATATAGGAGCTGTATTATCTGAATAACACTACAGATAGACCTGCATGGGTATCATACAGAAAGCACTACAGAGAAAGATCTATGGGAGAAAAAATCCAGTCTCCACATGAAGTCCTCTCACTAGAGTGTGTAAGAGAATTAAAGAATATTACTGCATCCTTGCTCTGTTCTTAGACTTCTCCTTGAACATTGTTTTGGCTCACACTGGAGAAAGAGGTGGTGCTGGCCAAATGTGACTCTTAGAACAATGAGGAGAGAAATGCTGTAATCTATCTTTGTGGAAGGGAGAATAATCACCAGTTTAAAAGAGCCACTTTTTGACCCTTCTTGTCTACAGATTATAAGGTGCACATTTTGGTGTAGTCATAGGAGGGCATCAAGTGTGGTTTTCTTCTGCCACATTGGCTTGGAAAGATGGAAACTGCAGTTTATTTATGTACTTTGGTCAGTTGTTTGCAACAGCATCACTGCAGATAAAGACTGCCTGTAGAATATAAGATTTTCTTCATTGATTAGGTTTCACTAACATAATGCCAGTCCAGCACTGCTCTGCTTAACTAAACACATGCAAATGATTTCTGTGTGCTAACTTGCAAAAGCATTGCAAAATTCAGGAAGGAGGGGAAAGGAAATGTTATTTTGCTGACCGGAAAGAGAAGGAAGAGCCATCAGTCCAGAAAATGAGAGCTAAACCAACATGCCTGGCAACTGGAAGCTCACAGTGCAGTAGTGCTGCTGTTAGCAAAGTGCTCATCTTCACATCCTGTCATGTGAAGTAGTGTGACCTTCAGATGAACTAATGGCAGTCAGCAGAAGCTGGAGGCCTAGCAACAACATAACTATGCAACTGGGTTATTTGCAACTGGGTCCTTCCAGAGACAAATTCACTCCTCAGGGAAGGCAGGCTTGAGCTGCATCTTTGCTGGTATTACAGTGTTAATTCAATTTGTCCCAAGTTACTACCAACTCTACTCATGCATTCCAAGACAATTTGAGTCAGAAACAAATCTTGGGCCCAGAAACCTGAATGCTAGCAGCTGGTAAGCAGAGCACCAAGCAGGTAGTTAACGTTATAGATGTGTTAGAAGCTCAGCATCCTTCAGCAAATCATTTAAGCATATGGTTGAAATCAACGGCGTATGTACAGTGCTTTGCTAGACTAGATCCTTTTGCTGACAAAGTTCTGATACTGACTTCTGCTACAGTTATGCCAGACAGTGGGAAGACTTTCTGATAAAGTGATTTAATTATGTTTTAAATAAAGTCACTGCCCGGGGAGAAAAATAAACACAGCAGCCAGTGAAGGTTGATTTTGGCAATAATCATCTCTGAGAAGTCACTAAAGTTTCTGAAGCATTCTAATGTCTTCAAAAAGCCATCAATAAAATAAAAAACAAAGTCTTGTATCACTGTACTCTAAACAGAAAAGGCTTCTACCTTTCAGGAATAGCCAAAATATTGCGACTAGAAAATTTTGTCATTGCAAGCTATTTTTAATACAGTAGTTAACATCATTTTTGCTGACATCCAAATGCTGGGTGCTAAAAATATTTTCTGCCTTCATTCTAGTGCAGAATTCTAGCATGCACAAAGAAATAGCTGCTGTCTTCTTTGAACACAGAATACGTCTGATTTCTGAGGCTAGATGCTGAAAAAAAGCAGAATCCTAGGGCTGAGAGCTCTTTTATTCTAAATTAGATATGCAGTTACTGCAGCCCTGTGGCAAATCATGTCTTTGAATATAGAAACAGCACGATGGCTATCTTACTGCATATTCCAAGGAAAGGTAAGCAATATTTTTACAAACTGTACAAATACACTGACAAATACATTGTTTAATGGACTCTTCTGCCTTCTTGAAAGTAAAGTATCATAACATCTGAATAGTGAAATAAGATTTACCTTTCTTTTTCCTCAGGTTAAGCAAAAATACTTATAGAGGGGGGCACTTATTTCCATAGACATAGCAGAAATTGAACTAGATCCTCCAGCATTTCAGCGAAACAACTTGTCTTCAGCAGCTACCATATATAGAGCAGAGTCAAAAATAAATATTGCTTCAATTTCAAATGTATAAGAAGATCATAGAATCATACAATCATATAATGACTTGGGTTGGAAGGGATTAAAAGGACCATTAAGTTCCAACCCCCCTGCCACGGGCAGAGCCACCAACCTCCAGGTCTGATACCAGGCCAGGTTGCCCAGAGCACCATCCAACCTGATCCTGAACATCTCCAGGGATTGAGCATCCACAACCTCTCTGGGCAGGCTGTTCCAGTACCTCACCACTCTCTCTGTAAAGAACTTCCTCCTGACATCCAATCTAAATCTTCCTTCCTTGAGCTTAAAACCATTCCCCCTTGTCCTAACACAGTCTACCCCTGTAACAAGTTGATTCCTCTCCTTTGTATAATCCCCTTTTAAATACTGAAAGGCTGCAATGAGGTCTCCTCACAGCCTTCTTTTCTCCAGGCTGAACAAGCCTAGCTCCCTCTGCCTGTCTTCATACAGGACGTGCTCCAGCCCTCTGAGCATCTTCGTGGCCCTCCTCTGGACCCTCTCCAACAGCTCCACATCTTTCCTGTACTGGGGGCCCCAGACATGGATGCAGTACTCCAGATGAGGCCTCACGAGGGCAGAGTAGAGAGGAACAATCCCCTCCGTGCCCCTGTTGGCCACCCCACTTCTGATGGAGCCCAGGATACCATTGGCCTTCCGAGCTGCAAGGGCACACTGCTGGCTCATGGTCAGTTTTTCACCCACCGGGACCCCCAGGTCCTTCTCGTTCACACGTTTGAGGTTTGATCCCAATCTGATTTAACCTGGTTTAATCCAGACAGGACGTTTAGATGCCAACGTGTATGACACAAGGCAAAAACTCCGTGTTCGCTGTCTTCCTTAATGTCCAGGAACAGTGGGGAAATGCCATTTCCCATACAGGTTCAAGTTTCTATGAGCCATTTCAGATTTTACTTCAAATAGGAAGAAGCAGGCTTGGAGGATCCTCCGGGCATTTCCCTGAGCTGCCCAGCCCTTGCTGTCCAGAGTCCAGGACCAGAAGTTTTCATGGAAATCACAAGCATTTCTAGGGATGCATTGCCTATTCCAGAGTTTGTGGTTGTTTGACCAAGTGTCCCATCTCCCTAATATCTGCAGAGCTTTTGTGCCTCAGGGTTGGGGAAAGCATTCCTAAAGCTCCTTCGTTGTCTAGGAGGCCCCAGCAGCTGCCTCAGAAGGAGAAGCTGAGAAACCCCTGTGGTGCCTGGTCTTCAGCACAAGACCTCCTGAAGTTGTGAATGTGAGGCTCGGAGTTGGGGACTCTCCCTGTGAAAGGCAGAGTGCTCGGCAGTGCTGTGTCTGCGGACTCCTGGTGTTCAGACAGGCACCTAACCCGTTAGTGTTTTCAGTAACCTAACAGTGGGATCCCTGGGACAGTCACCTGCCACCCACACTCCTCCCAGCTCTATGTAAATCATCCCCATTGGCACACTTGGTGTGTTACAGTCCCTGGGTCTCCTTTCCTTTTCTTTTTTTGACTAGTCTTGTAATAAATTAACTCCCAGTAAAATCGAAGCAGATAGGGCACACTGTGACCCAATCCACATGTCCTCCACTCAATCTCTTCTTTGAATTTGTTTCCAAGTGATGAGGACGAGTTGAGGAAATCGCTCTCGGAGCTGGTAGACGACAAATTTGGAGCCAGTGCAAAGAAAGTGACAAGGATTGTTGACAGCAGCAACCCCTTCCTGGACATCCCCCAAGCGCTGAATGCAGTCACCTACAAGCACGGTGTCCTCACGCGCAAAACCCATGCAGACATGGATGGGAAGAGAAGTACGTGTTAATGGGACAGGAGATGTGCCCCAGGCAGTAACAAAGCCTTGCCCTAGCCTTCTCCCTGGCTCTCCCACTGGAGTGGCATTTTCTCACTGTATCCCAGGGAACACAAAAGAGACCCCCAGATCCATGAGCACCAGTGCACAGGGCAGGGAGGCTGTTTTGAGACATTCTTGCTGCCAAGGATCCTAGCAGTGCCTGTCCCACACAGATAGACCTGGTCTTCCATCCTGTTCATGGGCATAACCCCGAACCCTACACTCTGAGCAATAGGGCAAGGCTAGTTCACAAGATCTGTCCCCCTGAGCTGCCTCTGGGGACAGTTTGATCTTCAAAGCTTTGGTCCTGTCTGTATGCTGCCATGTGCAGGGTGCTGGGCAACAAGTTGCTCCATAGCTCTGCTGTCAGTATACCGTATTACAGGAAAGGTAAATGGAATTATATTTGGGAACTGTTAATGAGCAGTGATTAATGAAATGAAACCTTGGATAACCACTTCTGTTGATATGGATGGCCCAGTCATTGCAGCCAATTAAAAGTCTTGAGTAGAGAAGATTACCACCGAAGGCCTCCCTTGCTGCCAGTACTTTCTTAGTAGCCCATGCCTGGAGGACCAGCTCTCTTGTGATGTAGCAAGGCCCACCTTCCACCCCTCTCCAGTTTTCATCAAGCTCTTTCACCAAGTCCATCAAGATGGTGGGTGGTAATGTTCCCTCCCCTGTGGAGAGAAGCTGCTTTAGCCAGGGTATGTCTGCCTAACCCATCTGAACCAGAGAAGTCAGGGAATGTCTCTGCTCCTCAAGCATTTAGTCCAACGAACAGGCACCTGTGTTTGGAGGAGCAGAGAGATTTCCTGTACGTGTCCACTGGTAGCTCTGTACCAGCTCATCTCTGGTTTTGACCTGCTTGTGTTCTCACTGGGAGACTTCATCTCCCAACCCACGTCTCTCAAAGTGACATCTCCCTGCAGACAAACCATTCATAAACAGTAGCTTGGAGGTGTATGAGATCTGGGCATAAGTGCATGCCTGTGATGGTCAGGAAAGGGTTGGTTTTGCGAGAAAATGTGAAAGTGAAGCAGCAGTGTCAGAAGGAAATGTGTGTAATTAGATATTCTTCATTTTTTTTAGCTCCCAGAGGAAGAAGAGGTTGGAAGAAATTTTATGCTGTGCTTAAAGGGACCATCCTTTATTTACAAAAGGTAACTGTGGTGGACTATCCCATTTGCTGTTTCATGCTGTCTCCAAAGCAGTCATGCTGTCCTAAGTAGGAAGCCCATACATGCAAGTAGAGGTGAATCCGTGTCATAATGCATACGTGGGCATAAACAGAACTCCTCTGGAGACCAGTATATAGAACTGGAGAATGTCATCATCTTTGATGGTGGTGTTCATGCTGAAGGTACAACTCACAGCCTGAAAAGTGAGTCATAGAGGAAGAAATATGAAAGAGGAAACACAGAGGCAAGACTTCTGCAGATGTGTAAGCAAGAATTGTAAGGAAGCAGAGGATGCTGAGGAGTAGGACTGAACATACATAGAATAGGTGCAATAGGATGTTGGTGCCTTAGGAAACTGAAGAGGCAGACCATCAGACCAGTCTTGTCCTGGCTATTATTCTGTTTGTTGAAATAGATCTGAGCATCTGATCTCTCATGAGTCTGATATGAACCTCTCCTTGCTTAAAGGTTTCTGTCTCCTGTGGGTCTTGCCAACATGAGTCCTTCCATTGGCTGCCAAGTGACTCTTTCTGCTTCTCTTCATCTCTGTTTCACAGAGTTTTCTCCAGCTCCCCAGTTTCATAGCCACCTTGAGTATAAAGACCAGGTCCCCATGGGAAGCAAAGTCACCATGGAATACTCTCCCTGCATGCTATGGCATTCACCTCTCTGTCTTTGAAGGATGCTAGGAGGATTTCCATGGGTAGTCTTTTCTGTGGGAATATCTAAGGAGCCTGGATAAGGCCTCACTTGAATGGTAGTGAGAGCCAGCCAGGGATGCCAAATGTCTGTTCATCACGAAGCAGCATAACCCACTGAACTAGGTCTGAACTACTTCAGTTGCAAATGGTGTGAAGTAACCCATTGAACTCACCTTGCTGAAACAGCACTCCCTGTGGGTAGATGTTCCTACGTATTGCAGTATTATCTCCAGAGCAATAAGAGTAAACAAACACTGGATTATATAAGAAAGGCAGAAAGATCCTCAGGGCAGCATGGAATTATGACTCAGAGCTCCTAGCACACCCCAATGTTTCTCGTGTTTTGCTAGATCCTATGGCACATGTCACAAAGCCAACGGAAATCTGGCAGCAGCTAATTGTAATTTGCTTTGTGGTATTTTAACAGCCTGCTGGTGGGGCAGAGGGGTTGGCTTTTGCTTGCTGTACAAGGCCAGTGGCTGTCCAGACTGCTTCACTAACACAGCTTGTTTTGTTAGTATTAGGAGTTTGCCATTTATAAAGAGAGTGAGGATAAGATATACAGAGGTACATGGCTGTTAGGAGGCTAATGTTCTTATCTTGGTGACCTTCAGGAGCAAGTGGTTAAAAGACTGAGTGCTTTCTGTACCAGGAAGGGCTGAAGAAGCAAAACACCTAGGATCTGGCTGCATTATAATGGTGCCTGAAAAACAGCAGTCATGTGTGATGTGTCGGTCATGCAGAAGGTACCAGAGCTGCTGAGGGTGCCCCAAGGAAATAGCATTAGGAGCAATAAAAAATTAAACTGAGAAAAATTTGGGCAAAAGGTTTGAGCAAGGAGAGGTTTCTTACTCGTGAGCTGCTGTCAGACTGTATGGTCCCCTTTGAAGGACTCCCTGGGCTGGGTTTGGCTGTAGACACAATATCCACTGGGCTTTGCAGAGGGAGGAAAAAAGGATGAGACCACGAAGACTAAATCCTTGCGCTGCAACTTCCAAGCATTTTCAGATTCACAACAGAGAGTCAGTAAACTTCAACACACCCTGTTGATTCTCAGTACAATTTCTTGCCTACGGGTGGTTTGCAGAGTTGCACAATACAGGAAGGAAACGGTGTGCCTGACTCCAAAGCTCTCAGTAGAACGTGCTTGCAGTTAAACATAAGATAGAACCTGGCTTGAGCACAAATCTCTCAGAAGAGATTTTCAAACATAAAGATAGAGAAGAACGTACCTACATCCAGACACACAGCACTTGGTTCAACCTCTTCCAGCGTTCTGCTCAGACTGAACCAATGATCTAGTCTTCAATAGGAAACTCTCAGGAGGCAATGCAGTTGTCTTGAGGATCAAGTTGGCTATAAGGGAGGCACAGAAAGAGGAGAGTGGGGAGAAGGGAGAGTGAAAGAGAGATAGACGTATAGAAGGAGGGAATGGACAGATGGAGACAGAGTGGGCATAAGGTTGGCTGAGAAGTAGGTGGATGAGTAGAAGGCAGTCTTAGAAGCAATTCAGGCAGCAGCCATAAACTTGCTGATGTAAAGATGTGGCATGTCATTGACTCGCCAGTGTTAATTTCTGGATTAGCATGTTCTAGCACAGCCTGCTGAAGCAATTGCTTGATTCCCTAAAGGGATGCAGCAGAGATTTGAGGAAGAAATGTAGGCTTGCGAGTAGGGCGCACCTCTCTTGCACTCTAATCCACAGTGAGCACTGATTCACTCTATGGCCTTTGGCAACTTACTTCACCTCTGTGAAATGGGGATAATAGCCTTTAATTAGCACAAGTAGAGGGGTGCTGAGAGGAATGCAGAGGGTGCTTTTGTATGGAAGTACTGGGAAGGGTCCGGGTCTCAGCGCTTCCCACCCATGGGGCAGTTCGCGGAACTGTACCAAGCTGCGTATATGTTCCACGCAGACAGGCCTTGCTTGGAGTGCCATGTTCCTGGCCAGACTGAACAGGGGCAGTGTATAGCTTTCCTCACTGAACACAGTGCATGCTTGCTGAAGAAAATGAGGAAAACCTCTCGCAAGCTGTAGCGTAAAATCCCTGTAGGTCCATGCCCATATTCACGTCACTGCTGTTCAGATGAGAGGGCAGCAGAATTGATGTGCTGTGCTCTCACCCATCCAGGTGTCCTACAAACACAATACAAGAGATAGATGTCCTTTCTTGAAAAAAACTAACGGTGGGCTCCTGTTAGCTGTGGCTCACTGCACATGGGGGTGGGCAGCAGTGGGGAGACTGAACTAAGGCCATCGTGGAGCACTGCTCTGGCAGAAAGTATGCCCAGGCAAGGGGGTGGTTGTGCACGTTTAAGCAGAGCCTTTTCTTATCCAGGAGGGACAGGTGAATGGGGAGTCTGTCTGCATCATCAGCATTACAGTTGAAAGTGAATGAAATGACTTTTGAGGGACTGTGAAGTCCCTCACACCCACACGTGGGCTCAGTTCCTGCAGAAGACATCCCCAAAACATATTCTGAAAGTGGGATGACACTCACCGTGCCCTGTCAGAGCAGATCGCACCCTGCCTGCTGCCCAGTGACAAGTGCCTACCTGAGCAATGCAGGACACAAAAGGCATAAATTCAACAACGCTGTGGTACCACATTGATCTCTTTTCCAGAAAATATGTGGACAGGTAACACCATAATCGGAACAGATGAGAGTAAGATTAGTGTATGACAGCAGAGAGAAAACATCGCCTGCGGTTCCTCCAAACATGGTGGGACATTGCTTATGTTTAGATAAATTTTCTTTGAAATTTAAGCCAGAATCCCTTTGTGGGAAGCATCCATGTTACAGTTAGGTCTTTGGACGTTCCTTCAGCAGCATTTGCTTAAGCACGAGCTTCGGTTTCCATCAAAACTCAGGAAGATACTGAGGGAAAACGCAGAGAAGACTCTGGAGGCTTCAAAGCAGAGCTGGCCCGCTTTGCGGAAGGGCAGTGGGATTACTCTGCAAGGAGGGCTGCACACCGGTGTAAGTGCTGGGTGCTGTGAAGGCTCCTGCTGAGTGTGTGGCATCACACAACCTTGGAGCTGCTTGTGGAAGGTGATCTCCCCACCTCAGCAGCAGTACATATCTTGCTGAGCTCTGCAGCACAGACATTGAAATGAGCTTCCTGGCACAGCTGGCCTGTGTACAAGTGAGCCTGCAACACCATGCACTCCTACACACCCATCCACTGGCAGAGGCACAAGGCAGAGAACCTGCTTGATTCAGCCTGATGCTGATTGCCTGGGCCCAGGTGCTTGAAGAGGTCTGGCTTTTCCTTACACATCCACTGATCCCTGTGAGCCTGGTGTCAGTAGAGGCAGCAAGTGGTGATACCTTTCAGGTTGAAGGCATTAGTCAGGCCAGCTTGTAGCTGTGGCAGTTTCTTGTCACATGCTGTTAAGCCCAGCTACTCACACCATGTTTTCAGAAAGCTTATCCTGAAATAAGAGATCAAGGGCTTCCCAATCTGTTTTATTCAGATCCCAGGAGTTTCAGCTTTGGAAAAGCATCCAGACTTGAATGTATCTCTATAATATAGCAGCATTGTCTCCCTCATGCACCTATTTGCTGACAAGTGAATGTATCTCTATAATATAGCAGCATTGTCTCCCTCATGCACCTATTTGCTGACAAGTGAACTAACATAATAGTTCCTCCTAAGTCAAAACGTTAGTTTGTCTTCCTTTAAAGGCTCACTGCCCATTCCTCTGGCTACTGAAATCCTCAGTATGACTCTTATAGTCAGCTCATCCAAACATAGACATAGAGCTGTGGCTTGCATTTCTGAGGAGCTCCAAAGCAAGTAACACTGCTGTAGCTCACTGCAGAAAGGTTGTTTGTACTGTCCTCAGTGCAGCCCTTCTGAATGTCACACTGAACACAGGTAGCCTGCAGCACCCACCCCTTCCTGTGCTGGAGAGCCAGGGCTTTTCTTTGTGGTTCGCCCTCAAGGAAGCAGTTGCATGAGGCAGGAGCCCATGCCAGACTTTTCTGGGCCCAGTGCCCCATAGCATTTCTGTACGCAAAGGCAAGCATCATGTGCAGTACAGCAGCCACCCTCCTGTTGGGTTATTGCTCCAGAAGAGAAGGAAAGACTTCAGAAGACTTCCCATCAGGAAGTTTACCATCAGGAACAGCTCTGGGGGGCCACATCCGTGGGCTGGGGTGGGCTGGACCCTTGTGCTCTGAAGAGCAGCAGAGGAGAGACTTCTGTGATCCAGCACCAGAGAACATCCTTACTGGCCAGGGTTGGCAATCAGGAGATTGTAGCATGTAGCAAAACATAACACAGTCCTGTGGGTTTGCGAAGTAATCGGCGTTGCAGGGTAGGCCCTTCCAGAGACACCCTGCCCTGGCCTGGGCTCTGACATGGTCATTTCACAGCAGCTTAAGTTGCTCTAAGTGTAGCTATCCAAAAAGGCAGTTCTGCCCACAGTTCTGTGTGGCAGCACAGCCACACAACTCCGTCCTGGGGCTGGTCAGGGTCAGGGAGCACAACACTTGCAGTTCTCACCAAACAGAGCTGAGTGTTTGGGGGAGGTTGTTTTAATTACAGCCAGGTTTTCTCACATCTACCTATTCATCCTTCCATCCATCCATCCATCCATCCATCCATCCATCCATCCATCCATCCATCCATCCATCCATCCTTCCACCCATCCCTCCATTCATCCACCCATCCCTCCATCCTTCCAGCCACCCACCCTTCCACCCATCCATTATCTTGCCTCACCACTGGACCATCTGTTAAGCTAGTGAGGGGCAGAGTGAGAGGGAGGGTACTGCTCTAAGTATCTGCAGCTCAATCACTGGGAAAGCAAAGGGTGAGCACAGGGTTGACTACACTCTTCTGTTTCCTAATAAGTGTCGTGCCCAGATTTTCAGAATCTCATGTCTGGTGTTTTCTGTATGTTTGGTGTTTCTGTATGTTTATAAAATGCATACACATATGGTAACTTCTGTACTTCCCAGTTGTGTGAAATTATCCTTCAAAGGGGAAAGTTTAGCAAGAATACAGGGAGTACTGTTACAATTTGCGAGTGACTGTGTAACTAATTACATGAAGGAGTGTGCCAAAGGGTCACACATGCTCAAGGGAGGCCAAGTCTGGACCAAGCATGCTGGGTCTGCCAAGTGTCCGTAATGCCCTCTGTGGGCTCGGAGCTGCACTGGCTCTGGGAGCTGCACCTCGGCACGCGCTGTGCACAGAAGGTGAAACTCTGCAGAAGCCTGGCCCTGCCTCACGTCTTCCCCCAAAGCCTCAGGCATGTGCCGTGTTAGAGAGAACTATTGATAATTATGTTTAAAACTTTCATCTCCCTCTTCACATCTTCCCAGTGAACTTAATGATGGAAGAACTTGCCAGATGTTAATTATTATCATTATCAGCTCCTAGCATTTACTGTACAAAGCAGTGCTTTTCCTGGTCTTGGTACTCTGTGATTACAGCACAGAGAGAAAGGCAGGTTCATTAAAGTAGCCCACAAATGTTAGCACAGTCATTATCCAATTAACGTTCCTTCTTCACAGGACGAATATAAACCTGACAAAGACCTCTCTGAAGTGGATCTGAAAAATGCCATCCGTGTGCACCACGCCTTAGCCACAAAAGCCTCTGACTACAGCAAGAAGTCCAACGTGCTCAAGCTGAAGACAGCTGACTGGAGAGTCTTCCTCTTCCAGGCCCCGTAAGTACAGGTCCAGCCGCCAGCGGGGCCTCTCCCGTGCTGCCCTGTGAGCTCACACGTCAGGGGCAGGGCGCGATGGGAGGTGAAGGGCTGAGGAGGGACATGGCTTCCTCTCCTGTTTCAAAATGTGCTTTAAATACCACCTGAAAGTTACACACCAGTGCTAGCTGCCTCCTGTGGGGTGCCCCTGCAGACCTGACCTTGCCAAACTGCAGGCAGCTGGGAGTGCAGCACCCAGCCAGCCCGAAACCACCGCTTGTCCTCCAGACACTGTCCCATTGTCCCCAGCGTGGGTGTGTCTTCACTGCAGCTCTCCCCCTACTGATGTGTGCTGTCAGTCTGCAGAAAAGAGAAAATCCATATGGTACATTGAACCAAGGAGCTGACAGTTCTCCTCATCAGCCTTTGATGGGGAAAGTGGCTAAAGCTCATTAATGAGCTCCTCAGCCAAGCCACTTCTTTCCTTAGCCTGTTGTAAAGTTGCTCTGTTATAAAGTGTCAAGTGTGGCTGAGCCGTCTCCTGCTTGATGCTCCCCTTGCTGCCTGCTGTCATTAGGGACCTTGGCTTGAAGCTGGGGTGGGCATCAGGCTGTGGCTTGGCATCTGGATTTCTGCAGTGAAAGCCCACCTGAAGCCTGGTGGGAGCAGTGCTAAACTGGTTTGCTGAGAAACCCTGGACTGGATCCCATGAGCATCCAAGGGGTTCACCCTGTTCCAGGGGACCTCTGTTGTGCAGCTCCATCTCTTCACAGAGTGGGATACCCTTGGCTTTTGCCACCAACTCCTGCCCACCTCCTCAGTGACTACAGCTGAAGCTGCTGAGGCAGGCAGGACTCCCAGGAACAGTCCTGCCATCACAAGGGTGATGCAGAGCAGCCAGTTAGCCTGTGCTTTCCACTTCACAAGGTGACAGTCCAGGAATGGCTGCAAAGCAAGGGCACTGTGAAAGCAGTCCAGGGCTGTCCTGAGCCAGTCCTGGTCAGGAGCACTTAGAGACAGCCCTCTCTTCTCACCTCCTTTGTAACAGAAGTAAGGAAGAAATGCTCTCCTGGATCCTGCGAATCAACCTCGTTGCTGCCATTTTCTCTGCCCCAGCCTTCCCAGCTGCAATCTGCTCCATGAAGAAGTTCTGCCGCCCGCTCCTGCCTTCATCCATGACCAAGCTGTGTCAGGTAAAGTGTGAGAGGAGCCGCAGCGGAGTGCCTGGTGTTCAGACATAAGCACACAGCTCAGGCTGAGCGCATCTGCAGCTCTTCCAGCTCTGCCTGGTGGACATGTGCAGGTGATCAAAGCAGCACACACTGTCTGCAGGGCAGGAGCAGGCAAGTAGAGGGGGTGATTTGGACAGACCACGGTGAATGCTGGTGTCTGGACGATGCTTCCTTTGCAGTGAACATAAATGATCCCTATGTACACACACTTACCTGTATGGTTGTTGGTTCTGTCTTGTTTATTACTCGCTATCCAGCACATTCCAGCAGCTTTCTGTTGAGCAGGGTTGAACCAGCCAAGTGCTGCTGAACCCAGCAGGCCTGGTTCTTTCATGTCATGGTGCCCAGGGGTGGCAGCCTGTTGTTTCTCAGGCTGGAAAGCCACAGTCCCATTCAGGGGGAGGGTTCACTGGATGCGGGGCACAGCGCAGCAGAGCACAGCTCTGTTGGCCCAGTGCAGTGGGCAGCTGCCGTCTGAAGAGTAGCTCTTGTTTGTGGTGCCTGGGGAGTGCCGAACGTTCCAAGCAGTGGGGACACACTGCCCCTCGGCAGAGGAGAAGGGAGAGGCCAGCCTGAAAGGGTCTGAGAGGGATGCAGCTCTACCTGCTGAGTGGGTGTCAGAGCCCCAGCTGGAAGGGTGCCTTATCTCCAGAGAGCGCAGATGCACAGGCTCTGGAGACACAGCTGCTTCTGCCTGCATATTGAAGGATGCAGAGATCTCATGTTAGGGATGCCCAGGTGCTGGTATGTGAGTTTTGATCTTCCTCTAATACCTGTGCTTCAGCTGCTCATTACCGGATGAATTTGCAGATGTGCTGCACGCTCTGGGTTGCAGCACAGGGTGCTTGGCCCGTCCCAGCAGTAGGGTGTACATCCTTACAGAGACAAGTCTCACACCAGGGACAGGCAGGTGGTGCGCTCCTATGTTTTAATACCTGACACGCTTCTCTCGGCAGGAGGAACAGCTGAGGTCTCATGAAAATAAAATGAAGCAGATTGCAGATGAATTAGCAGAGCATAAATCACATCCTGTAGAGAAGAGCCTCAAGTCAAAAGAGGCTGAAGAGTACAGGCTCAAAGAACATTACCTAATTTTTGAGGTAAAGGAACTTTCATCTTTTCTGTGATAAATGATATCTTGGCTGATTGAGGAGAACTGAGAACTCTGGAGTGGGTGCTGTGAGCCAGGGAGAGTGAGAGGAGAGGACTCAGGAGCTGGATGTGTGCCGTGTGGCAGTGATAAGCCTCACTGCTTTCCTTTAAATCTAAAAAAAGAACGAACAGACATTGCCCCCCTCTGCGATTTCTGACCTGAGGATGGGAAAACTGAGGAGAGAAATAAAATCTTCCTTTATTGTGATGAAACTTGAAATTTCCTCGGGTCCTAAATAAGGGAGTGATTCAATCCTCAGTGTTCCTCAGCCTTTTTCAGCAACATTAATAAAAAAGCCATGGGAAGTGAGTCTTGTTTTGCTGCAGCTGTTTCTGTAAATAAAGCCAAAAGCAGCATTACAGGTGATTACAGACTTTCTGAGGACGCGTGGAGCTCGGTCCAAATGCTCTGCAAAGCATTTAATGGGAGAAATGGGATCTTTGGTTCCAGACAGAGTTGAACACCAAGTGGGAATCCTGACACAGAGGTGTCGGGGAAGGGACTGCTGGAGGCTGCAGTCGTGCTTTCAGCAGGAGCTTCGGTTATTCCCTGCGTTAGCCTGGGCTGAGGGGCATTTTCCGGCCATCTCTTGGAAATGCATGGAAATCTATCGCCCACACCCCGGGACTCCACCTCCCTCTTGAAGAAGGATTGTCTGGTCATCTCCAGCCTGAATCTGCAGTGCCACAGTTTGTGGCCGCTGACTCCGCTGTGTTTGTGCCAGCCCTTCAGGTAGCTGCCTGCTGCCGCCCCTGCTTTGCAGACATCTTGTTTTCGATGCCTGCAAAGGAGAAGTCTCTGTCCGAGCTTTCCAGTCTGCAAGAAGCTGGCACTTCCAGAGCGTGATTCATCTCGTCTATTTCGTGAGATATGCTCTAGAAATGCTTGTTTCCCTGTGATGACAGAGAAGTGAGTGTAGGCTTCCTTTGAGATATTAGAAGAAAGGAGTGGGGTGTTACATAAGTCCGTAAAAAGAGGTGCCATCTGGTGTTGGAATAACAGTGCCAGGCAGAGCGGAGATGCCTCCAACAGCAGAGAGCAATGAGGGCACGACTTAGTGGTGAGGGTCAGTTACTGCATGGAAACAGCGCGAGCAGAAAGGATTTATACCAACTGAGGGAGGCTCTCTGTGTGCTCAGTGTTCCCACATGGGAACGCACTCACAGTGTTCCCACATGGGCAGGAAGGAGTGTGGGGATTCTGAATGTCCTAAGGCAGGAAGGAGCAGATCTGTTGTCTGCATCTGCCTCCAGTGCACATCTGACACAATCAGAGCTGCACTCAAGACCTCTAAGAGCCGTGGGAGAGGCTTGCCCAGCCGTCCCCTTTCTCCTCAGCCCCATGGACTGCAAGCTGATCAGCCTTCTCAGGCTTTGCTTGGAGCAGGCATTGTTGTAGGGCAAGACTAGTGGGGTGTTGACAGTATAGAACGTGTTCTCCTGCAGTAGCAGATGGCATTGCCACTGCTTTCCACACATGGCCTGTCCCTGTTCCCAGGCTTTCTGTCTGTTCCCTCTTCCCCTGCAGAAGAGCCGCTACGAGACATACATCAACCTGCTGTGCATGAAGATCAAAGTTGGGACAGATGACCTGGAGAGAATCGAAACCAGCTTCTTCAAGGTGGAAGCTGATGACATTGCTTTGCGGAAGACACATTCCAGCCCTTCTTTGAGCCAAGGGCATATGTCTGTTAGCTGTAAAGTGGAAAAGGACATAATAGAGCAGAACACTTAACAAGGAACGTACGCGCAGGGGGAATGAACCGGCGATGCTTTGCGCTCCTGGACTAGATCAATGAGCACAATTTTACCTAGGAAATAATACAAACAAATCCATAGAAGTGTATGACACGGTGACTGCTCTAGTGAAAGAAGTCAAAGAAGCATTAGTTGACACTCCTTGGCAACGCTCTGGCATTTCAGCATCATAAATACTCCATCTCTTCTTTGTCCCCAGCAGCACCAGTGGCTTTTCTTTCCCTTCTACCACAGCCTGCACAATAAAGGGATCCACTCATTCTCCAGGGCCCAGTTGCTCTCTCCCACCAGCCCTCTCTCTCCTTCCTCCTCCTTCTCTCCCTGGAGCTTCCACCAGTTCATGTCCACAGTTCCCAGCAGTGCAGGAAACTCAGCCAAGACATCGGGCTCTGTGGCAGCAGCAGCGCTCAGGGAGCAGGGCTCAGAGCAGCAGGAGCGCGTCCCTGCCACGAGAGGAGCTCCGTCCTCGGCAGGATGCATTGCGACATGGCCGTTCCGTGGAGTGGTCACCGACCAAGTGAGAGGCGTCTCCAGCACAGCACATGGGAGAGGCATCTGTCCACGGCAGGAGAGACCCGAAGTGCCCTCTGTCACCTTATCCTTTTTATATATATATAAATATATATACATATGAATATATATAAATAAATATATATATATATATAAGGAAACTTTAATGTGGGTTTTTAACCTCAGTGTGCAAGAGAAGATAAGCTGCCTGGAGAAGACACTGGGGACCATGGAGAGCCTGAACAGCTCACCAGGACATCTGCTAAAGTGCAGTAGCCTCCGTTTGCTTTTGGTTTCTTTTTTTCCTTTTTTTCACTCAGATGGAAATCCCACCTGGCTTCGCTGTGAAACAGCGCTCTCCTTTTCCTGCTCATTCAGGCAGACTGACCAAGTGGCTATTTACCATCCATAGCTTTGGGTTCGAGGCGCGATGGGAGCTGTGCTTCAGGACCGGCTGAACCTTTGTGTGCAGGAGCAGTTCTGACTGCCCATCAGTGTCGTACTTCCTCCATTCTGCGATTCATACGCTATGCTCTTTTCAAGGAGGGCTTATGTTTCTGTTCCTTTCTGCTGCCTGTGGTCCGATGATTTACTGTTGTACTGGAAATGATTCCACTGCATTTCAGTGCCACGACTGTCCTCCCACACTTTGTTTATTTATTTTGCTGTTTGGTTCGGTCCTTTATCTCAGATTGCTTTTCTTTCCCTTAGGTGCATTCACGGTAACCAAGCTCCAGTTTTGAAGGATCTTGTAGCTGCTAACTACAGTCGTTTGTTGTTAATATTTTGCAGCACTATTTAAACAAAGAAAACAAGATTTATTTGGATCTTCAACAATTGAGAGCCTATGGACTGCTGTTATTCCATGATGGCTCATACTACTAAAAACTTCCACTCAATTTTATCACCTTTTATCTCTCAGTTTCTTTGTACAGTTTGGTAGTTTATTTGAAATGATGCACTAAGAATCATGTTAAAAAGAATAACAATAAAGCTGAATCTGTTGGTAAAGAGAATTGGTCTGAAATGCGGTTCCGGTGTGTGCTGGATTGGTCCCAGGCTTTGCAGGTCTCCATCATCTCTTGCAAAGAAGAAGCCAAGCCCCTACGGACAGCATCAGAAAGCAGCAGTGCCTTTCCATGAGTGGAGTGTTGCACATCCGTGCTTTGGATGCCTGTGCTGTGGGTGGATGGCTCTGCATTGGAGCCATTGAGGCAGATGGGCTGCTCTAGCACACGTTCAGGTAACTCTTCCCCCCATCTGGCTCATCCCAGGTCTCTCTGTCCCTATGCAGCCTGGAGGTTTGTAGGAGGAGAAAGACACCAACATCTGCACCAGTGGTTGGAGATGCTTTAGGTACTGTCCTCGGAGCCCTTGCCAACACTGAGCTGTTCCTCCAATGCATTGTGCTCTTCGCTGTGTTAGGCAAGTGCCCGTATCCCTTGCACTGGGGACCTCCAAGACACTGCTGGTGCTGGAGATGCCTCTGACTCAGTAGGAGCCATGGCGAAAGTCAGGCCCAACTCCTGCTCTGCATAATCCCGGGTAATATCTGGTACCTCACCCTGTCCTTTCTGGCCATCCCCTCCAGAAGGCAGTGCCATTTCCAGAGTGTCTGAAGAAACCACCAAGAGCTGCCCAGTCCCCATGCTGAAGGTGCCACTTTGCCATCCTCAGGCAGGAGTAAGTTGCAGAGAAGAATGGGGTCTGGGCACCAGGAAAGGGCCTCAGAGCTATGAGGTCTCGACCCAGTGGATGTGACACTCTGGGGTGAAGAGCCCTCAGCCCAGGAGTTACACCTGCACTTGGTGACTGTCCTGATATACGAGGGCTGGTCCAGGTGCGTGCGCCTTTACCGTTGTGCTGAGCATCTCACCTACCAGAGGGCACACCGCCAGCGGTTTTGCCCCGAGGCTCTGCAGTCCCAAAGCTAAGGTCCCACGTTGCTGTGCTGCCTGCGTCACCTCGTCTGCGTCTGCAAAACAGTTCCACCCCTCTGGGAGAGGCAGCATCGTGCATGCGGAGCAGCGCTGGCAGGAGGCGGCAGGGGCTCCCCCCACCTGTGAAAATCACTCTAAAATATTTAAGGCTAAACCCTAGCAATACACATGGCTGGAGATGAGGGCTCTAATAATAAAGCAGCCAGGGAAAAAGGAGAGGGATGCAGGCTTCCGTCAGAGGTAATGGGAGAGAAAATGGAGGTAACGTAACTGCCTCCAAATATAGAACACAATTATGGAAGCAAGGGGCTTACTGAGCAAGAAATCACCGCAAGAAATCACTGCAGGAGATCGTGAGGCTACCATGGCTCAGAGCTACCGATAGCTCTGTAGGTGCTGAGCATCACAGAGCCCTACAAACCATGGGGCAGTAAAGCACCTCCCCCTAAAGGACCCGCCTGTCTCTTCTTTGTGGCTGCTTTCCCCAGGGATCCTCCCCCTCGGGCATCCCCCATGCCAGGGAGGGGGTCAGGCGCTCTCTGCCTGCTCTCGTGGGGCTGATAGAACCTCAGGAATTGTGCTTCCCATGCACGCACCATATTCTCAGTGGTTGCCCTGCGTGGGAGCTGTGTGTAGTCAGCCAGTCTTGCCCCTGCAAGAGCTGAAGAAGAAATGTGTTTGTGGGTGGGGAGCACAGCATGAATCCCCCAGTCTACAGGTGGAGACACCTGAATAGGGGTTGGACTAGATGATGTCCGGAGGTCTCTGCCTACCCCAGCACCTCTGATTCTGTGCACAGTCCTTGTTGCAGTCCCCCATCGCCACCAGACTGCCTTAGATCAATGCTACTCACAGGTTGTTATTTCTTATTTTATTTATAATATAAAAAAATGTTCAAGTGTTAAACAGTCGAGAGTTCTGACATTCAGACAATCCAGAGCAAACTTTGACAATCATCTTAT